>JACXGJ010010490.1:0-21837 GCA_016801105.1 Esox niger
TCAGGGGAACACACCCCCCAATTCCAGATTCAAAAGAGAGGAGATTGAGGGAGGGATGCTGCTCTTCAGCTCCATTGGTGTTAGGTGTTTGGTTGGAATGCAATGATATCCAATGACATTATTCCCCAAACGTAGACAACTTCCTGTTTTAGCCTCCAAGGGATAGAAACAGGTCAGCATTTAACAGCAGAGGGACTAAGGGCTGGATTCAATCTGTAATGCTTTAGTTCAAGATTACACCACAATGTTCCAATAGCTAGCTAATACTGTATTCACGCTAAATGCTGATTACATCAACTCATTCAAAAATTAGCTTTTTTTTTCCAGTGATACAGATTTAATAGAGCCCTACAAATTTCAAAAAACAACTAACTGGAGTAAAGAACAACCAAACGTCCTAGCCATCAAACATGTTATCCATCCAAACATCCAAGTCATGTTCGGGTTACCTTATACAACTTTACCACCAAAGTAAATATACCACCTGTTTTTTTTTAAACTCAGGATGCAACAACATTAGAGAGTAAATAACTGCTATGGTGGGATTGATTTGATCAGCACTGCTTCAGCCAATAACCCCTAAAGCAGATGTTTTGGCATGTCAAAGGGTTATGAAAGCTTCAGGAAATTAACAGAAAGTAACACTTAGTTATTGTAACTTTGGTAATGTATGAATGTATGGTTAAACAAATATTTAGAAAATTGATGTCATTTGTCATGTCCAAGGCCAACATTTAATTAAAAAAACAACTGCAACATTTTTCCAAAATATTTCTAAACATTGCCTGCTTTTTGGCCTAACATCAATATAAATAAGTTTTGTATGTTGTTACAGTTTACAATTTTGGAAATGTCATTCTGTGCAAATGTGCAAGGATGAATTGAAACAATTAAGTGTTATGAATTAGTGTAAGCTGAAACATCTGCAAATACTAAAGTAGTATTTCGGTACTGCAGCTAGATTATCATAAAGCATATTTGCTTATTTGCCACAGATCACTGGATTAACTGCTTGGTCATTAGTTAATGTTCCCTTTTCTCAATACCTTTCTAGTTAGAGTGTAATCCACTGTGGAAATGAACCATAACCCTCAATTCGATTTTTGATGTGCTTGGGAACATGCATGCAATAGCCTCTATCCTTTAACATTTCAAGTAGCATTTGATACTGTCTTGGCACACCAACCTGCTACATATTATAAATTAGTCACTACTCATGGGTAATCTGCAACAGAATATTTCAACAAGATTATGCATTTTCCTACATTTAAAAAATGTTGGTTTGCTCCTAAAGCTAAGCAGAGTTTGTCACGGTCAATCTGTGGAGGAAGGAACAGATGCTCCAGCATCTGTTGTCGGAAGACCAGTGAGGGGCAGTCTGGTCTTCAGATGAAATCTCAATTCCTCAGGCCGGTGATGGGAACATTGCCCTGCGCAGGGTGCTTTTTATCCCACACTGGAAGTTAACTTAAACGGGTGTCTTGACTCACTGGGGTCACTAAAGGTCCCCTGATACTTGTCGTTGCTTATTGTTAACCCCAAAACATGGCCACCTAATCATCCCCCTCTTTCCTAAGTGGTATATATCACTCCATGCCTCTCCAGCTGTGGCTGCCATAATCACAGAAATCTGTGGGTGCTACAAATTGTCGGTGGATAAGGTGAGCTCACTATGTAGAGCACTTTGGAAACTAGAAAAAGTGCTATATAAGTTCAATTAATTATTATTATAACTAAACTCAGTTTTCAAGATAAATATCTGTAGACATTTTATAGTTGTAATATTATCTTTAGCAAACCATTAGTTCTGCCGGCCAAATAAATATTTTGCATATGCCTAAAAGTCTTAATAAAAGGTTATCTACATTTTTGGACTAATAGGATTGCATTTTTCCATAAAATCTTAAATAACTTGACTTAATTCAAATTGCCAAATGAACTTTGATTTTAGTATCCAATCCAGGCATTCAATATCAGCAATGATTGTAAACATAAAAAGTACATAGAAGCAAACTATATTTGATATAATAGACTTTTTTATAAAATAAATTGTAGCAGCCCATACTGTATTTGTTGACCTTAAAAATACCTGCTTTTGTAAAAAATGTAACTCCATATTCCCCCCTTATTTCAGACAACATGGGGTAACTTCTAATATGCATTCCCAAATGCTTCCCGGTATATAAATGTTATCACCCCCTAAACATAATACAATAATCTAATTCAAGATTAAATTCAATTGTTCTGTTTTTTTTCAAGCCCTATGAAAACTGTTTTCAAAGTCCAGATGAAAAGGTGCAGGTGAAACTAGCTTTGACATAATTACACACTGTGGTTTGTGACAAGAACAGCCACTCACCAATTTGTCAGCTGATACCACAGTTCCACTTTCAACACCACCAAAACATCCACTATGCGGATGGCAGCCAAAGCAATTTTAAGCTTGATCTGATTAAACCAAGACCTAGGTCTCCATTTTGTTGGGTACTTACCTGGGCCTGTATTCATAAAGCATGAGATTAATCATGCTTTTCAAGGATTAGTTTAGCCATTTAGGTTATTGGACCGGCAGCATTAATTAATGAACCAACAGCATCCTGCTCAGTGAGACTTTCTGAATTCTAGCCCTGTTCTTTATGCTGGATGGTGTTTTTGGTCATGAGTCTTGTTTTTGATGCGGATAAAACTGATTCCATTTAACATTTCAAACAGGCTGCATGCTCATTTGACCAGAGTTAGTGCTTGTTTCTACTGTGAATGCTGAAGGGTAAAACAGGTGACACATTAGACTGTGGTTAACATTGCATACATGACCACCCATGTGTTTTAGTGGACACTGACTGTACAAGTGACTCACAAATCTTGTTTTCTTTCTTTGTGAACTAGGTTTATACAAAATAATATTTAACATTTAACAGTGCACCATATATTAAGAACACATAAACATATACAACTGAGAAAAAATGATACATCTTGTGATTTTTTTCACTTTCTGAAATGTATAGTAATCCTTGGGGGCCTTCATTTTGTATTCTACCTGAGATGCAAAACACAAGATTCAACATGAACCTGAGAAAATGGAAACACATGGACTACATATAAAATATACTGAAAACCAAAACAACACCTCATATGCATCCCTACAGCAATTATTTAAATTGCTTCCAGAATAAAACATTAATGATTTACAAAACTTTCAGAACTAATCAATATGTTTTGAAATGAATATTGATTTGCAAATATCCATTTGTTATACTGGTATCGGTTATGTTTTGCATCACATTGAAGCAATTCAATTAAATAAATATCCGATTTCTGGTGCTGTTTTGCTTGTTATCCCTTTCCCAAAAGGCATTGCAAGTCATAATCGCAATTACATTACATAACCTAATACAATAACCAAAAAACAGAACCAGATTTTATTTAACAAATAAATCATATAGATGTTTTTTTTTTCTCCTTCTAATTTCAAAACAGCCAGAAACAGATGAGCACTAAATAAAATAAGTAATGCAACTTAATTATTACTAGTGTCTTTGATATGAGGAGCTGTTTTTCAATACGAGCTGTTTTTCAATAAAAGCTGCATATCATTCAGTTATCATAAACGTACAATTTAATCTAGCTTGTTATTCCAGTACTGTCTGTTTTATGAGTTACTTGTGAATAAAGACCACTACCGGTGTCAGGTACAGTGACATTCACATTCTAAGATATAGTTGCTATGATACTGTTGACATCGTACTGTATAGCCTCTAGAACAAGGAAGGCACTGAATTTAGTCCTTCATTCCTTTTGTTTTAAACATTGTGGTATATTCAAAAGCAAAATGTTATCATAGTGTTTTAAGCTAGTCACCCTTTAAGTAATTTATTTGGATTGTTTTTTGTCAATCACACTGTTGTATGATGAATCCACTGACTCTACCATGAAAGGATACTGTAAAAGCAGGATCTTGAATGTGCGTAACAGGGATACCTTAGCAATATTTACAGTTTTTTCAAATCTGAAACATGGCATAAATGGCGACCACATCCCAGTCATTCCCATTCAAATCTTCTTGAGGATCTTCAATAATGTATCCTTCAAAGACACAATTAGAAATCCTGATCAGGCAAATAACCCTCGGTGTTGTGATAGTTTTTCCAATTTGTAATCAAAACACTAACAAAACAAACAATGCATAATGGAACAGTTGAAGCAGAATTCACAATCCATAATTCTCTAAACAGCCATTACAAACATTAGCCACCACTAGCCAAAGATCCATAAAAGTAATGAGGGCATATGAGTGTGTTTGAAAAACAAAATCACCAGGAATCAACTCCATATTTGGTTTGATGTTACTTAAACGTGATTGGCTATTATAAAAAAAACATGCTCACTTGTTCTGATTAAGTTGAAAAAAATTCTGAATTACTCCTTTAAATTCAAAAGCATAGACAACAGTATTCTATTCTTAATAAAATATGCAATGGCAGTATTTTGCAATATAGCATACGCAACACAGAAATCCATGTGTATTGGCTACAATACAGACTGAAAAGATTTCCTAATTCAACAGCATTTAAGTTAAAACATCTTCAATCTAAAATATAAGTAACACGTTTTCTTCCTTTCATATTGAGATCCCTCTAAATAGCACCCAGAGCCAGAGACTAGATGAAGGCCTAAGACAACAATAAGATAGTGTTTTGAAGGTCCTTGTAATGTTTCTAAATATATATCTTCAATATATTAAATTAATTATATTTTTCAAGAACAAAATACAACGTGTTTTATCTGTAGAAGATTATTTTCACTGGATCGGAACCTTGCTGAAAAGACTGGGTAATATACATTTTAATTTACAGTGGTCCATTGACCATTGACTGTATGAGTATGACCCAGAGTAAAGGATAATGCTGAAACAACACGAACAACTGTTGCACAGACCCACATCTGACAGATAACCAAACCCAACAAGGCCTATGACCATGGCAGCCACTCCAGTCAGTCATTAACAGGAACTTTTAAATGAAAGGGATGTTTCGGGATGTCTAGTCTGACAGGTAATATGTATGAGGGACAGTTTACCAAGCTTTGTCTACAATTGTTTTCGGTTGGTATTGAAATTACTCAAAGGTAGTAGCTGCTTCTATAGTGGCCTACACAGCAAAGAGATACAGAGAGGGTGAGATACTGCTTCTAAGAGCCTGTTACTAAGATAGAGCTGCAGGAAGAGAGCAGTGTCCAATCTCTGGTAGGAGTTTTTGGGGAATGTCAACTGGCTTGGGAGGAGAAAAGAAAATAACAATTACAAAAGAAATTGAACAAGGCACAAAATTGTCTGTAAAATAATTAAACTGTACAGAATAGGCCCCAGCAGTTTAAGAGAGAGTTTGGATGGGAGAATCTACAACAAAGCAATGAAGCCTCCCAACTAATCCACTCCAACCCAATGCTCTTCACTTCTCATCCTATCCCCTCCTCCCATCTTTCCCTCCTCAGCTTCACCGGGTTGACAACCCTCGTCACCCCCCCTCCCTCCCCCCACCACCACCCCATCATAACACCCCCCTGGCCTCTCATCATTAGATGTAGTACTCCTTCTTCTCATCCGTGTTGCTGTGTCCCCCCTCTGCATTAATGATGGCGGTGTCTGCATCTGCGGCGTCGTCGGCCCCTTTGGCTTCATGTGTGAAGTAGGTGCCTGAAACGCATCAACTAATTAATGAACAGCCCTGTTGGTCTCGAATAGATGATAATGCAAACCCACATCCAGCCCAGTTCTAGGTCTATTAATCGTTAATGGTACTGTACATCAGTTCACCTTATGCCGGTGTAGACATTCAACAGCCAGATCTATTCTTCATTTATTGGGACCCAGGTGAGCCCTTATACCTTTGTGTCTTGCGAAGTAGCGCCCCAGGACAATGAGCGCACAGAGGATTGCAAACATCACCACGGCAACCACGCCTCCGATGACAGCGTGGTCTATCTTCTGTGGTGCCCCATCACCAGCTCTGGAGTCTGGAAACAAGCCAATCACAGTCTTTTAAAACAATAAACCCTACACCAATCCCAGCTTTCAGAGAAATGTCTCCCCTCTTATCAAATCACAGGGCAGAAGACGGCTGGCAGTCGCATAGTAACATCCAATGTATTCATAGTCACAACCACTTCAAGTAATCAAGTAACATATGCAGCTAGGAATAAAGAGATGTGGTACAACTACATTTGACAACGTCTACATGGAAGCTACTGTTGTCCATGCAATGGTTAACGACTGACCCATTAACGGAGGTAGATTTGACACAATTAAAAGGGAACAAAGAGACATATTTAATGAAATTCTAATAGAACGTTTCTATTAGAACATGTGTTGTTCACCAATGAAGGACAATAATGCATAGAGAACAGGAGAGTGAAAGCAGTGTTCAAATGTATGATTAACCTTCTCCCACTCAGGCACACCTTTCTCTTCCCTTCCTACTGTGGCTGTATGGCTTTAGAACAGAGGGGCCCACTTCACTGTGGTTTCATTACTTTCTCTGCATAGAGTTGAAGAGCACTTCTGAATGATGTCATTCAAACTTCCAAATCCAATTGACATGTACGTTATGTGTTACATCACAATCACCTCAGACCCCATGGCCGCTGAAACCTATACTGCACTTCCACGAATAAGGCTCCAATCATCGTCTCTCCAAATTCAGAAGTGCTTTATAAGTGGTTAGTCACTGATGTGCAATGGACATTCAAAACATGCAATATACAACATCAATACATTTCTGTCTGTAACTGAAAAGAAGAAAAAACTGCATCAAAATACAATAGCAAAGTCAATGACATCGTATCATATCTTCAAATGTCATTTCTTGCGGGAGGCTCGGGCATTTCATGTCCGATGTGGTACTGTTAAATGTTCAGAGACAGTTACATAAAAATGATATACTTTACATACCCCACAATTTGAACAGAGCGAGTTCAGGCGACTGTAATATATACTCTGATTTAAGAGGTACTACCAAGAAGTTATAGACCTCAATCAGAAAGGGTAGACACAAGCCTGGAGATAAATCTGACCCCAATGTGCTATCCCCTCTTGCAGAAATACATTTCACCCACAGGATTCAAAAAGTAGAATGTTGTCCACTGTTTAGTTAGATTTATATGTCTGCTAGCTACAAAAGAACATGGCACAGCATTAAATCTCCAAACTTTCTAGCTTTTCAGCACTCAAGGTCCTTAGATTAAGTATGGGGATCTGTGTCATTTGAGACTGATGGAGGGTTGAGGAGGAGAGGTATGAGAAGGGTTGTTCCTTAACTGCCTGAAGGGGAGACTCCATTTGCCACCTGTCCCCTCCAATCATGAACTAAAATTGGATGGTTTTGAATGAAGATTATGATTAGGAGAAAGGACGTTCTGCATGAGCATAGGAAAAGCCGAAAATGTGTAACACCTCCTGAACTCGTGTGAAGACACTTCAATGTGGTTTTCTTCCTGAAAATTGACCTGCCTGCACCAAGCAGAGGGTGAGTTCACTGTAGACTGTAGAGACAGACATGTGTGCTGCTACTGGTTGTATTGTATCTCACGAACAACAGGGATAAGCTGAGCCGAGCAGAGCTGTTTGTTTACAGTATCAGGGACGTCTGGTAGCACAGCCTGGTCCCTAAGGGGAGGTAAGGGGCTCTTGCTCCATGCTAATGAACATCAACCCACTAAATGGACTGAGCCGAGGAGCCCTGTCACATCCCTTCCATGCTACCACCTGCCCTGCCGATCCCCCCCAGTCTCACAACCATCCCCCCCACCTCTCACTGCCTTCCAACACCTATGGACACCAACATCTATACCACCTCACACAGCCTGTTATAAAAAAGGAATTGAATGTATCTAAAAGGTATCACAAAATATCGGCCGGGGGTCAAAAGACTCAAAAAACCCTAACAGTCATCGTTAAATGAATGACAGAATTGTCAATTACTGTTCCTCTATTGCTCTCTCTGCAGTCATTCAGGGGTCCTATGTAGCACAGATGATGGAGCATGACACTATTTAAGGTGGTCAAATCATGTCCAATCTCCATCCACTTGTCTTTCTCTGAGCGAATAACGTATCGCTTCTCCTTGTAAGGAGCAAGCCAATGGCGTCATCCTATTGTTTGACTCACCCACATTTCTTTTTATTCATGCCACACTGGCCGATATATCACAGAGCATTGCGTTAGGTCGTTCTTTCATACTGAACAGGGCAGAGAGTTTGAAATGGACATGATTAAATACCTGTGTGCAAAGTTATATGTGACAAAGACCAGGACCATGGCTTATCATCCAGAGGGAGGTGGTTCGATCGAGAGATTTAATAGATACATAACTCAAAGACCAGTAAGCTAGATACAGCAATCAGAGAAAAAAATACCATAGGACACTTGAATTCTGTCCAGCTCTAATAAAACAAATGTGTACACCTCAGCACCGGGTATACACTTCTTAGCGCTTGGCCACGACTGCTCACACAGTGGTTGTTTTCTGTTCCAGATGAACCCTCAGCCAAATCCCCGGGTACCACTGTAGAATATGCAATAACGCTTTCTCGTAAAACTATAGCTTGCTAACCAGTCGAGCAATGGCTGTCGCCAGGAGGCTCGTGTTCAGCGGAAAGAGCACTACGACGAAGATAAACACTTGCTGTACCATGAAGGGGCTCTGCTGTGGTTGAACGATCCTGCTAGGTCCCAGTGTAAGCTGTAGCCCCAATGGAAAGGGCCATACATTGTCATGCAGTCAATAGAGCCCACTGAGCACGAGGATGATGGTGTACTTCATACAGTCAGGCAGTAAAACACACCTAAGGGTTCCACTCAAGTTGTCCATCACATCTGCCTGAAACTGTATGGGACACCTGCCTTTCCAAATCATGTAGTAACTCCTCCCGTCATGCTCGAGTTGCCTTGGTGCAGCTTTAAAGACACATGTTCAAGCCGCTGCGCCTCCTACTATCAAAGAATTACAGTGTATAGCACCTCCTTCGTATAGTTAGTATTAAAAATGTATTTAAATGATTTTGAACAAAATACTTAGTGTTGTAGCATCATGCAAACTGCTTGTTTGTAGGTGAAAAGCGTATTCCTATTGCTACCTCTTTTATGGCAAATGCAAGCCACTAAGCCAGTCTAAGGTCAGGAATCGACATCACTGCAACACTGAAAGCGGAAACATTTGAAAATCATTTGAACCTTTCTCATTCTGAAACAACGCCCTGGTCAGGTCAGGTCCTTGGCTCAGAGACATCCCTGCTTACAATCCGCCCCATTCGTGAACAGCCAAGATTGAGCCTTCTTAGTGTCTCGGCACGATCAAGGCACACACTCCCCCCCCACACACACACACACACACACACACACACACACACACACACACAGTGCTCGGTCCAGACTGCACAACACCCAGACTGCAGACCCATTGTTATGCCAACCTAGACCAGGGACTCGGGTTTTGTGAAAGAACACCAACCAAGGAAAACAGACGGATGGGAGAGAACAATACCGTAAAAAAGAGACAAGACAGAATAAAGAAAGAAAATGTATTTGAGTTGTTTTTTCATATTGCTAAAAAAGAACGATGTTACTTATTACTTTCACTTTCAATTGTATTTTGTTTTACAGTGACATTGTAGTTTTGTATTAGGTCTGTGATGCTTTTATAGGGGTAGTACTATTGGACTTTTATTGTGTGTACCATTGTTTTGATAGGCTGTTGTGATTGAAGGAAGAAGCAGGGACTGATGAATAATTGGAAGGATTCTTGAAGCGTGAGTGACAGCAAGTTCAGCAAGTGCATTAGCCTATTGGGTTGTTTTTCCTTTTCCCTAAATATAAGCAGTCTACTAATTAACCCTGACGTTCTTGGACACAGAGTCGCATCATCTATAGTCATCATTCATATTATCTGTCTCACCGATTGGTCGGAGTTAAGCCATTTCTTGTCCCTAGGAGACGTATAAGAGAAGGGTGAATCCTATGGTAATCGCCATGGGGATTAAATGTGTTTCATTCTTTGAGAACACTCATAAGTAAAACTGTACAAGCATGCATGCCTGCGAACACTGTGGATGGTCAGCATCTGGTTAATGACATATTACATACTATATTATTGGTTCTTCCTTTCAGTTCAGATTCACATTAGAGGCAATTTATGGCCATGGACATAATATATAACACATTTAATGATATCTATACAGTTAATGTGTTCTTACATTCAGCCATTACATCCCACACAGTCCTGTTGGTGACCGAGGGAGCTGTGACATGCCCACTCTTTGATCCTGACAGGAAGTGCGCTGTGACTTGAATTTATAGGGGAATAAAGGTAATTTGTGTCTGACGCCTACATTGGTTGGCGTGGAGCTCTAATGTGTTCTGCTGGACTGGAGGGGCCACTGGTTTTATGGTTCCTTCTTTCGTTAACCCTGTATACACCTGCATGCGGATCACTTTTAGACAGATATAGACATATTGTTATTTGTTAAGTGTACAAAGAAAAAAAGATTTGGTCAAGATCAGGACAAGATTAGAATTAAGGTCACATGTTGTATCCGATATGAACATGTCTTTTATGCGCTGAAATTAATAAACAAGTCACTGGTGGAAAATCCCAGAAACCTGGCATTAATTTACAGACCGACTAACCAACATAGTGACAGACGGTTTCACAGACATAGATTAAGCCGAGTCTAGGACTAATAAAATTAAGTTAATTAGAAAACTCCATTGAGCTTTAGTCCTAGACTAGGCTTAATCTGTGTCGGCTGACTGTGAGACTGACTTAGTCATAGACTTTACGGCTGTATGAGTGGCTGATTGACTTAGTGACTGACTGGCTGACTGTGAGACTGACTTAGTCATAGACATTACGGCTGTATGAGTGGCTGATTGACTTACTGACTGACTGGCTGACTGTGAGACTGACTTAGTGATAGACTTTACGGCTGTATGTGTGGCTGATTGACTTAGTGACTGACTGGCTGACTGTGAGACTGACTTAGTGATAGACTTTACGTCTGTATGAGTGGCTGACTGGCCAACTGACTTTGTGATTGACTGATTAATTGATTGACTTTAGGACTAGCTGTGTGTCTCCCTGTCTCTTAGCTGCGTATATGGAATATTGATTTATTTTCACTTTATTAGTCATACTGGAAGCCACTCTTGAGAAAGGCATGCAGCTGCATATTCACACTGTGGATTTACCAAATTAATTACACACAATTAATTTCAATGACTCTCGTGAATTGATGGGAAAAATCTCAAAACATATATGAAAATTTTGTGAAAAAAACAATGAATATGGACAACAAATGTTGTTGTTTTTTGTTGAGGTCAGTTCATAGACTGCAGACATCAATAGCAAACAGCGAAATACAAGAAAAACTTGTAAATGATGGATAAAATGTCTTTAAATCAGGTGTTTACAAGGGTGAAATTGACATCTGATCATGCTTGGTTTGATCTTGTTTTTATACCAATTTGTAGTGTATAATCAGTGCAGCAGCATTAATTGGAATTTAAAATAAAGTTCAGGTTTATTCCCTATGTGTTACAATAGTTTGCTCTGCAGGTCTGCTCCTGTCCATGTCAAATATGAATTTAGTCAATATGGCCCCTTGTGGCATCTTATAATGAGAGTTGGAGATTTCTCCCATGCTTTTGTTGTGGTTGCTCTCCATGGTCCTGAAATACACAGAATGGAGGCATATCTCAGGCATACTGCTTAAAATTACAGTGTACTTTGTTTACACATTTTGAAAGAAATCTTCCTGACTTTATAAAGGGTCGGTTGAAGGGGCATGTTTCCGTCACTGTGAAGCTTCAGTGCCTTTCCGGCACTATCACCAAAACATCAACATCATTTCACATTCTTAATAAAACCCTCTTTAAAACCCTCTTCAGCACACTTTAGCAAATTCTGAACAAAGCAGGGAATATTTGCTCACAACCATGACATTTTTTCGAGGTGTGAAAAAACAGGTGAAGGACTGATGGCAACAAATAAAGATTGGATTGTAAACTGGACCTTGGGATCTAAAATAAAATGCAGAATGCTTGATAAAAACAAACATATCTACTACAAAAGGACACAGTGAATGCTGCCTGATACAACATAGTACTTCTAAAGCTGTTTTTCTGGGAAAGGTCATGGCTAGGGAAAGTGGTTGACAAGCTAATGGAAAAGATGTTCCAGTCCTATGCCCTACTCACACAGTAAAGCTAGTGTTCCCCACGTTCTGGGAATCGAAGTAGAAAACACTGTAACCTTGAACCTCGTTGCTAACCACAAGTTCCCCCAACTTCCAATGCCATGTATCGTGACCCTTTGAAGAGTGAGTAGGCAGAAAATCAACTTCTAGTTACACATTCTCCTGCTGTGCATGTCAACCAAAGAATGTTGAAAAGGTTCATTATGGGTTTGGAGGAATATTGAATAGTACCTCTACAACTGTGCCTGTTATCCTTTCTTTTTTTACCCCAAATGGATTTTCTAAGACAACTTTAGTTCTGCATGATCGGCGCAAAATTACCAGTATCCAGATTTCTAGTAATAATCAAGCCATATGAGAAAAGAATTTTAATTTAGTATAACACTCTTTGAACATCCTCATCCTGGCACATTAAAACTCATACAGCCCAGGGGACCAATTAGAATGGACCATTGTACAGACTAGAATAGAGCTAGTGGCTCATTTTCTGCACACATAAATACAAAAATGTGTTTTCTTGCTACATCAAGGTCACAAAGCACAGTCATTCTAAAGGGAACCAATCAGCTAATCTGAGCAAAAAAGAATTTGCATTTCAAATAATATTGTTTTTATGATAAGCCTCAAAAGCAAATTATGTACAAGTGTTAATTGTTTGCATTAAATGTTTGACAAATACCATAAAGCTTGATGAATAATGCACGCTTAGCATCAGAGTCAACAGGATTACATTTAGTGCCAGACTTGAACCAGAATCCAAATTGCTATGAATTCATAACTAACCTTTTGCATCTGCTATTCACCTCACTCTCATAAACAGTAACGTTCATTATAACCTAGTACGACTAAGTCAGCCCTGAATGCATACATTATTATAAAGGGCAGTTTCATTTAAACCAATTATGTGTATGTAGTGCATCTGTAAGAGTCACCCAGTCAAAGCTGTAAACAGCTGCATCGGTCATGTCTCCTTGCTTCTGTCTCAGCAACAGGAGAATCAGCATACATAATGAAGCAACACTCTGGTCTGTCTTGTCTTTACACAAGCAGCTGCCTTTGCTTGCAGAGCTATTTGGCATTGCCTCAGCAGCACAGCGAGTGGTTCCAAAGCTAGGCACTGTATCGTTTCATCAAGTCACAATGTGGAAGACTTCTCACCTTACGCATAGCTTATTACCTCACCCCGCCGTTTTCAGACTTCAACAGTATATACTCTCACACAGATATTATCCATTGTTTTCTCAAACTATCATGTCGGCCTATTATCTTGTTACGGATTGTTGTGACCGTAAAGAGAGAGTTTGATATTTTGTCAGATTTATTTGATTAAATCTGTACTGAAGATTTCACGCACACATCACTTCAAATGACAGAAAAGCCCAAACTGTTCAAAAGGCAAATCAAATCAATTGACATTTATGGGGCTACAACAACAGATGTAGAGTGGAAGTTGAAACTAGATGGTCATTTTTTCAGTTCCAGATTGTCCATCAAAACTGCTTAAAACTTTCATGCCCTGATTTTTCACCAGTTGTCATGTTTTCACCCTCCACCAGGTGTTCCCGGTTCCCCATTAGCCCACTGTGTATTTAACCCCGGTCCTCTGTTCTGGCAGTTGCCAGATCGTCTTGTCTTGTACAGTTGTGACCACCGACCAACGAGCCCGTCTGCCCCAGTGTACCACTGCCATTCTGCTCAGTTGCCGGCCTACAAAAACCCACTGAATATGAGACAGCTTTTCCCAGAACCAATGATAAAACCTATGATACAGAACCTATCCTGCCTTTGTGTCAGCATTTGGGTTCATTGATCTGTCTCGTGTCAATAACATACAGTGCCTTCCGAAATTACGTTTACGTTTTGTTGTGTTACAGACCTAATTTCTAATTGATAAAAAACATGTTGAAATCTATCAAGAATTGAAGACTGAAATATCTAATGTAAATAAGTATCCAGTCTTTTTATTAATGACTTCCATTGAACAGCCTTTGGCAGCTGTGCACACCTGGATTTGACAGTTTCTTCCCATTCTGCCTTACAGATCCTCACAAGCTCTGTCAGATTAGATGGGGGAGCATATGTTATCTGCAATTTTCAGGTCTCTCCACAGATGTTCAATGGGGTTCAAATCCAGGCCAGTCAAGGACATCTAGAGTTCTCCCGAGGCCAGTCCAGCATTGCCTGTTTGTTGTTGTGCAGAAAGATGAATCCTCGCCCCGAGTCTTCTGCAAAGCAGGGTGATTTCACCACCATCCTTCACCATAGGCATCATGTTAATCAGATGATGAGCGGGACATTGTTTTCAGCAGACCAAATGGGATGCAGGCCTAATAGTTATATTTGTCTCATCAGATCAAATAATATTTTCCTCCTCTTCGAGTCCTTCAGAGGGCATGTCATATGCCTTTTACCGAGGAGCGCTGTCGGTCTTTCAACTAAATCCTGACTGATGAGTGCAGCAGTGATGGTTGTTCTTCTGGCAGGTTCTCCCATCTCTGTAGAAAAACTGTCTTGCCTTGTCACTCTTTGTAGTGGTTTGGGTGCCTGTGAACTCAATAAAGGTAGAAGGCTGAATTGTGTTCCTTCTATTATGTGAGGATTCTGGCATGACTTCCTGGTTGATCAGAACACAATTAGAGATTCCTGCATCATCTGGGAGATATCATAAAGAGATTCTGTTATGGCATACATAAAGTGCATTTACAATTTGTTTTAAACTCCACATAGTGTTTTTTTAAATGTTTTATATGGAAATAAAGTTCCTTCAGAGGTCAACTCTCCATAGGTTATATATCTCCATGTGGTCTGCAAGCTCTTTTGTTCTTTCCTATCGTGATTTGTCTGCCTGCTCGAGAATTGCTTGTAAGTTTCTATCACCTTTTGTCACACAGCTAGTTAATTTGAGTATGGCGCATTACCTTTGACCTAGTTTTCCCATTGTTACTGTATAAAACTTTGATTTTGTTATATGACTTTGAAGAAAGCATTAACTTACACCCCCTTGTAGGTTTTATTAGTAAAGAATATCCTATGTGGTTCCATAACTCTATGTGACAATGTTCAGGCAAGGAAATGAAATACAACAATTCTTTGCATATTCTGAGTCACTAGGTAAACATCCTTTATACTTTGTAGTTTTTTTTTAAATGTTTCGTTGAAGTGTGAACTTAATTTCAATATACTATTCAGTGCATTGTGTAATTAGAGCTTAAATTATGTTTCAGTTTTACAAATTAATAAATGAGAAAAGAATACCAAGTTAACTTCATATTACAGCCTGCGTCTGACTTTCTATAAAGCTAAAGAAATAACATTTCACGAAACTGGGGAGAAAAACAAAGTACGGAAATGACAAGGCTATACACAAAGAACGAAATGGCAAACACCCAGCAGAAATTAGAGACAAGATATTACATGATATTAACTATTTAATAGTTAGACAGTATTTTAATAGTGTAACTATTTAAATACTGTCTTGAGGGTACAAGCTGTTATGGGTTTCACAATTGATTAATCTGTAGAGCAGGGACAATAGGCAATGGATTGGATAGCTTGAGTGACTATCTTCCAGGCCTTTCTCTGACACCACCTAGGATAGAAGTCCTGAAATGCAAAGATGTTTGGCCCCGGAGATGTACTGGGCAGTCTGCATTACCCTCTGTAGCACTTTGCCAGTGGAATGCATTGCTCCTGCCATACCAAGTGCTAATGCAGCCAGATGCTCTCAATGGTGAAGCTATAAAACAGATGGGCCTTCTTCACAGCTGTGTGTGTGTGTGTGTGTGTGTGTGTGTGTGTGTGTGTGTGTGTGTGTGTGTATGCATGTGGACCATGTCACAGAGCAGGCAGAAATAAAACACGATAACCAAATTATTTAAAAAAGCGACAGTATCGATGTACACTTACAGTAAAACAGCAAATGTCCTCTAGTTTCACTCCAATCCGTTTCAGCTTATGTCAATGACAATCAAATTGCCTGACCACAGAAGACAGAGGAGAACAGTTCGGGACAACGTTCCATTTATTTTTCAGGATTAGTGCCAGTTAAAGTTGTTCATTGTCTCTTTCATTGTTTATGAAAGGTCTTCATTGGAGCAGGGGTTAGTGGACCTTAGTGGATGGAGGGATGTGGTAGGCTTGCATCCTCGCAGCACACAAATACAGGTTTGATGGAGATGCTGTATGTGTGGTGGCAGGCAGCATTGCTGGAGGCCTATCTACAGCTCTGTATTCATAATATCCTTTATGACAATCTTGAGCCATCAGCTTAATCAGGAACTGTGGGAACCTTGTGTGGGGAAGAGTTAATCCTTCTGCAACCCCTGAGCCTGTATACCTGGACCAGTGGTTAAACCAGGGGGATCTGGAGATCCCATTCAACAGAATTCTCAACATTCACCCTCTTTTTATAAATAGTTCATTTATTCAACGTGCACATCCGCGCATTGTTAGCGTAGCCGTATCAAGTGATTTGAGCTGTTCACGGAGATCACTTTGAATTGTGGGAAGCGTTTCTGATCAGGTTCTTCTATCTCCAGTCAAGGGAAGGCAAGGAGGGGGGTTAGCAGGAGATTACTCAGGATATGATGTCCATCCCTGGGATCAGCTCTGAACGTTTGACTAGCAACAGCTTTACCTCTGTAGACTGCTTTTATTCCCCTTGAGCTGTAGAATCAGAATGACTTCTACCCCCTTACTGATAAAAACAAGGCCCAGAAACAGTACTAGAATCCACTCTTTTATATTGCTGGCTGAAATCTATTCATGGTGCCTGGATTGTTGCATTAGGTTGTAAACCAGAGTGACAGCACTTACAAATTAGTATGGGCATTGCACTTGTTTGTGGGCAATTTTATAATAGTAAAAATCTATAAATGTTTGTATATATTAGTTAAATTCCTCATAAATTTGTGAATTGAAGACCTTCAGATCCCTGTACTCTGTACCTGAACTACAACACAGTCTACAGCTGCTTTCAAACTAATTCATAAAGCATGTTTCAATAATCGTTTGATCAAGTAATGGTCAGTGTACATACTAAACAGTAGATCAATTAAAACAGGTTTTATTAAACCAATACACAATTGACTAACAATGGATTCCTAATCCCTACCCAAAACTCTCTTGGCACATAAAACATTCCTTAAAAACAAATAAACTAGGAATGCTGAAAAATTGACTATATTTTATTTATTTATTTTTCTCTGATAGGGCAGTTGAAATAAAATGTGAAGGGTTGGAAAGCTCTACAACAGAGATGTACAAACGCCTCTGTGGTTTGGTGCTTAATATGGCATTTGCTCCTCCTCAACACAAAACCATATTAGGCCTTGAACCGCTGCCTCTCTCGCCTGTTGCTAGGCTACACCAAGGAGATGGAGAAAGAAAAAGAAACCACTTATCAGAGGAGAGAAAAATCTAACAGGGCGTGGAAGCAACACACAGTGGGAATGAAAAGCTACATTCTACATGAACTAGTAGCAACACAAAGAGGAAACAACTTGTTAAGAATGGAACCCAACAGAATGTTTCCCTCAGCTTCTGAGAGGGAAGTGGAGCGGCCACATGGAGAGATGGCTGCTTGGGTGGATCAATAGAAAATGGCAGCTTTAGAGCTGTGTGTTTACCCATTCCTTTGGATAATATAATTCGCACACATCACAGGACTGTGTGGCGCTCAGGGCTGAGAGGAACTAGCTTAAGTCCTCCCTGACGTGTTCCTATGAAGAATTCCTATGAAGGCCAATGAACGTTCTCTCAGTACAATGTGAAACCACTGTACAGTGTATTATGTTTCAATATCTATGGACCTTAGGCTTACAAACATATTCTAGCAAAGTATGAATCTTTGTTGCGAATTACACAACAGTGTAAAATGACAACAGAAGGTATAGTATGCAGATTAACGTTATGCAATGTGATGCATTGCAGGCCAGGTTAACATGGCTCCTGTGACATGGTATTTCATAAAAGTGGAGAAATCCATTAATCACGTTAAACCTTTGTTTTATTCCTGTCTCTCAAAGATTACTGAGGAGTTATTCAAAGGGCTCCACTGCAGCACTCAGCAAACCATAATGAAGAGTAATTTGAATACAATGAAACTGCATACTATTGGCCTCTTGTTGCTTAATTCTTAGACAATGGGAGTTGGGCTACATAGCAACCTTTACTACTAGAGCTAAAGAAACCTCTGCTGCGGATTCCCTTTTGAGCCCTGAGGTCATGAAAACTAACATTCAAAGTCAAACAAGGCATCAGCAAAGATACCCGTTCTGACTCTGTCATCATTTGGACAGCCAAGTTCATGGGTCTTAAAATAGAAAGATAAGTCTACAATCTAAATCAAGTCTCTCCACAAGGTCAACTGTGAGCTACTGGTCGCTCTCAGGACATTTAAAACAATACTGAAGGTATGCAGTTTTCATGTTAAACCACATATAGTCATAAAAGAAAATCTCTCAAGTATCAGACACTCAGATAGTATATTACCAATGCAAAAAAAACAGGACACCCTGTTTGGTCATTACTCACATAAAAAGCCAAATGTAACCCAACATGAAGACACTTATTTCCAGCAAAGTGCCCCGGTCTGTATGATGCACACATTGGATTCCTCTGTGTAGCCAGTTGGTGCTGATAACTATATGTATTATTGGTTGACAGTAATACTTATACAACCCTGTCTCCAAAAAAGTTGGAACGCTGAGTAAAATGCAATGATGTGCAAATCCTTTAAACCATATATTCAATATAAAGTGGTAAAAAGACAACATAAGGAATGTTGAAACTGAGAAATGTTATTGTTTCTTGAAAAACACATTCCCACTTTAAATTTGATGCCAGCAATATGTTAAAAAAAAGTTGGGACAGGGGCAACAAAATATTGTAAATATTGTGTAATACTAAAAAATTAATCTGATAGAGCCTCTCACAATGAATTAGGTTAATTGGCAACAAATCAGTAACATGATTGGGTATAGAAAAGTCTGAAAAGATGGGGAGGGGTTCACCACTCTGACTATGCAGGCAAATAGTGCAATCATTCAAGAAAAACGTTCTCAACATAATATTATACCGAGTTTGTGGATCTCAACATTCATGCTGCATACGATCATTAAGAAATTCAGACAATCTGAATGAATATCTTTAGACAAGGAACAAGGCAAAAAAACAATAGCGGGTGGCCGTGATCTTCAGATGGCACTCCATTAAAAACAGACACCATTCCATGGTGGAAATCACTGCATGGGCTCAGGAACACTTCCAAAAAACATTATCATTGAACACAGTACTCTGCGGCATCCACGAATGCAAGTAAAAACTCTACCATGCAAAGAAGGAACCATATACAGTGGGGAGAACCAGTATTTGATACACTGCTCATTGCCTGTATTATGTGCAATTGTTTGAACTCGTTACCTGTATAAAAGACACCTGTCCACTCACTCAATCAAACAGACTCCAACCTCTCCACAATGGCCAAGACCAGCGAGCTGTGTAAGGACATCAGGGATAACATTATAGACCTGCAGAAGACTGGGATGGGCTACAGGACAATAGGCAAGCAGCTTGGTGAGAAGGCAACACATGTTGTTGCAATTATTAGAAAATGGAAGAAGTTTAAGATGATGGTCAATCTCCCTTTGTCTGGGGCTCCATGCAAGATCTCACCTCGTGGGGCATCAATGATCATGGGGAAGGTGAGGAATCAGCCCAGAACTACACAGCAGTACCTGGTCAATGACCTGAAGAGAGCTGGCACCAAAGTCTCAAAGAAAACCATCAGTAACACACTACGCCGTCATGGATTAAAATCCTGCAGCGCACGCAAGGTCCCCCTGCTCAAGCCAGCGCATGTCCAGGCCCGTCTGAAGTTTGCCAATGACCATCTGGATGATCCACAGAAGGAATGGGAGAAGGTCATGTGGCCTGATGAGCCATAAATAGAGCTTTTTGGTCTAAACTCCACTCGCCGTGTTTGGAGGAAGAAGAAGTATGAGTACAACCCCAAGAACACCATCCCAACTGTGAAGCATGGAGGTGGAAACATAATTCTTTGGGGATGCTTTTCTGCAAAGGGGACAGGACAACTGCACCGTATTGAGGGGAGGATGGATGGGGACATGTATCGCGAGTTCTTGGCCAACAACCTCCTTCCCTAAGTATTGAAAATGGGTCATGGCTGGGTCTTCCGGCATGACAACGAACCGAAACACACAGCCAGGGCAACTAAGGAGTGCCTCCGTAAGAAGCATCTCAAGGTCCTGGAGTGGCCTAGCCAGTCTCCAGACCTGAACTCAATAGAAAATCTTTGGGAGCCGAAAGTCCGTATTGCCCAGCGACAGCCCCGAAACCTGAAGGATTTGGAGAAGGTCTGTATAGAGTGAGCCAAAATCCCTGCTACAGTGTGTGCAAACCTGGTCAAGAACTACAGGAAACGTATGATCTCTGTAATTACAAGTTTTCGGTACCAGATATTAAGTTCTGCTTTTCTGATGTTTTTGATGATGATCAAATCTTTATGTCATGCAATAAAATGCAAATTAATTATTTAAAAATCATACATGATGTGATTTTCTGGATTTTTTTTATTCCGTCTCTCACAGTTGAAGTGTACCTATGATAAGAATTACTGACCTCTACATGCCTTCTAAGTAGGAAAACCTGCAAAATCAGCAGTGTATCAAATACTTCTTCTCCCCACTGTATAAACAAGATCCAGAAACACAGCTGCCTTCTCTGGGCCCGAGCTTGTTTAGACGATCTGATCAGTTGAAAATTGTCCAATGGTCTGACAAATCAACATTTATTATTCTTTTTGGAAACCATAGACACCTCGTTGTCCGGACTAAAGAGGAAAGGGACCAATTGGCTTATCAGCACACAGTTCAAAGGCCAGCATCCATGATGGTATGGTGGTGCATCCGGGCATATGGCATGGATGACGTGCACATCTGTGAATGCACCATTAATTCCGAACAATAAATACAGGATTTGCAGCAACATATGCTGCCATCCAGACGTCATTTTCTGGGAAGGCCTTGTTTCAGCAAGACAATGCCAAACTAAATTCTGCACATATTACAACATCATGGCTCCGCTGTAAAATAATCTGTGTGCTAAACTGGTCTGCCTTCAATCCAGACCTGTCACCCATTTAAAATATTTGGCACATTTTGCTAAGAAAAATATGACAAAAGAGACCTTGAACTGTTGAGCAGCTGAAATCCTATATCAAGCACAAATGGAAAACAATTTCACTTTCAAAACTACAGCAATTTGTTTCCTCGGTTCCCAAACACCTACAGAGCATTGTTAAAAGAGGTGATGCAACACAGTGGTTAATATGGTAAACATCCAATAACAATAACATCTATCACTTTCAGCATTTATCATAAGTTTGGGGTTTGGACAGATTGGCAGAGGCAGAACGGTTGGTGTAATACACCATGTCTTTAATGAAGATTAAACAGAACAAACAAACTCAAAGCAAACTTACAACTGGGTGACATAGCCTACGGCTAACAACCAAAATAAACCACAACTACGTGCACAAACATTCAACATAAGTAGGTTCCCCAATTGGAG
>JACXGJ010010491.1:0-21833 GCA_016801105.1 Esox niger
AGTGACGGCGCTTATTGCATTAATTGGACGGCGTCGCAAACGGCGTTTACAACCGGGAGAACGCCGTTTTAGACGGCGGTTTACTGGGGAACGGCGTATTGGACGGCGGTTTACTGGGCGAACGGCGTTCTTTGCGTGTCATTGGACTACGTGGGACGCCGTAATGTGTCATGTTTTTGACTCACTTGGCCTTCCATATCCTGCTCCCTGTCCGCGTTTGGATCCCCACCCACACAGCCATAACGTTGTGCTAGAATAATCACGGCTCCACAAACAATAAACCAACCATAAACACTCTCCATTTGTTTTTATATTACATTTACTTTTAACTGTTAAATATCCATTTACTATGGTAACGAATTGGAAAAAATATGTCGAAGTCAGCATATACACTCCTTACTAAGCACAGTAAAAATGAAATAAGATAAAATATGCTATCTATACTCTTTTGAAATACACTTTCTTAATGTTTTTTCAGTACCTTCTTAAAGTAAAAATTATTTATTATATTGGCGGGTAAGACCACTCGTTCATGGCTGGCGTTCATGGCAGTCTGTTATTATTTAAATACAGCTATTGATTTTATAAAACTGAAAATGGTCACAGTTTTTTTAAATAACAACAATGTAAGGAATACAAAGTAATGTACTATATATATATATATATATATATATATATATATATATATATATATATATATATATATTAGTACTTTTAACAACAACTGTGTTTTAAAATACTCAACATGGATGGAATAATAACCAGTTAAAGCATTTATTTCTATATTTACAATGTACATTTACAAGACATCTACAACACTGACAAATAATGTTAATTGGCTACACATTTCAAGAGAGAAAAAGACCTGTTAACTGAATAGGCTGAAATAAAATTGATTCTTCATGGGAAATCTGAGAGATGCAAAATGAAATGAAAAATATGAAGAAAATGTTAATGAATTCGTTGTCAGTTGTTTTAACTGGCCACAGACTCGCTTGCGTTAAAACAAATAGAGATAACAGCAACAATTATGAGCCTAAAAAGTTGTTACGGTTATTGTGCTTTAAAATATTAGCCAACAACAAGCTTGATTGAGCCATGGACACTTTGGTTTGGGAAGGGAGGCTATGCTATAGCCAACACCCGATAGTTTACGGCCACAGAATGAAAAAAATATTAAAATCTTTCTAGCTAACCGCGGCAACAAAACCCACTGGTAACTAGCTATATTGCATGCAACCAAGCACATCTAATCAACATGCCTGGTGGTTTTGCAAAATGAATGACTAACTTCACTCCCCTGTAATAAGCCGAAAAACGAATCCATTCTTCATCTCTTCGTCGGAGGTGTTTAACAACTTCCTGTTCGTAGAGATCCCCGGGCTACTGCGCCCTCTGCCGTATAGAATAATCACTTCACGCGTTTACACGTGCGCTCAGTCATCTGGGTAGGTCGTCTATGTCAGTCGACTGAACTTGTATACTGACGCTACGCCTAAACCTGTATAGAAGCGCCTATACATGGGTGCTTACACGTATACACGGTGGCATACGCGTATAGAGGCATACGCGGTCGCATTCGTGGTTGTATACATGTTAGGTCGTTTCTATAGCTTGTTAAAGTCACTTTTCACCTGCCATACACACACATATATACACACACACACACACACACATAGTATATAGCATCTCCAATAACAAGTGGGCTACGGCTTGAATGATATGGTTCACTCAGTAGGTGTGGGCCAATGACTAGACCAGTTGTAGACTGTGCGTGGTTCTCTGATTCTTTCCCAAGTCTAATCTTAGCCAGCCAAACATCATGTATCAAATACATACAAATGAGAGACTGTGCGGAGCCGTGTTCCAGTGGTAACACTCCTGGATCCATTCACAAATGCGGCACCCTGTCATAAACCAGCATTCAATTACTGCATCCACCATTCCCCCATAGGCCTCTTCTTCGGTCTCCCTAATGATTCATTCAAAAGAAGCCTGAGAATATTAAACAATAAAATGAAGTGAAGAGTGAGTATCCATTCTCCTTAAAAAATATCTGAGTAGCCTGGTGGCTTATTTCAATAAATAACTTGAATCCAACAGACATTGTTCCACTTGATGAAGACTGCAGATGTCTCAGTTGTATCTGCCTCTGGACAGAGTTGCATCAGATCCTGTTTTCTAGTACTTGACCTCCCCCTGCTGGGAGTTTAACGGTCTTGTGGATGTGGAGGGGACCTATCAAAATTGGCTTATTTTGTTGCTTTCCAGGCAAGGACAACATTCAAGGAATGCCAAAAAATGTATTCAATCAATTATAAATTAAATCTATAAAATGGAGAAAAGGAAGGGGTCTTAATACCTTCTGAAGGCACCGTTAACATTGATGATTTAGGAACAAGCTAAGTTACATTTAAAAAAAGCACCTGTCTCCCCAACATGACAAACTATTGATATGAACTTGAAGAAAAACTCATTATATTTGACAAATATAACCTAAGATAATTAGCATTCATTTTAACATCTTGTTGCTGTGTACACTCCATGCATGGTTCATTCAGATTAGATAGTTGGGGACAAATAACAGAACCTATTAAGTACAGCAAATGTAATTGCTTATTGTTAATAATGTAAAAACAAAGTATTTATTGAACATAGTGAAGCCCGCTAATTGATGAATATGAAAAAATAAAAATCACCATTAAATTAAGAAATAAAAAACCTGCCCCTCATGTGTACTTTACCAAATAGCATGTCCTGACTAGGTGGTCCTAGCAGACAGAGCAATGCACCCAGGGGTCTGAAGGAAATGTGTTCAAGTGCCTAGCCTTTTTGCCTTTAAGTCAGCCTTTCTTAAACTTTGTGCCAGGCATGGCTTGCTCTGGGGACCATAACCTTTCACTTATAACACAATTTTCAATATCAATTCTGCTGGAATTAAGGGCCTTAATCTAATCCCATAATGTTAATAAACACACCTACATATGTAAAATAATGAAAACTGAAGGAAAGGATGGTTAGACATATGGTGACTTCAGTTGAATAGTGCACATTACTTATCTTTCATTACTAGTCTTAGCCCCAGTGGGACACATGGCCAAAGCAATACATTTTCCGATCAGAACCCGGTCTCTTCAAACTTAGCCACCTGAACATACGGACACATTATCATTTCTCATCAGTTAGTCTCCCTTACACAGATCTCTTACACACAGCATTAGATTGTACTAAAGAGATTTGATTAATTACATAAAATGTATATATGCTAATTAGCAAATACCATTATCAACAGGAACTCACAGTCACGCATACTTACATTTCAAAATAATAAAAAAAATATAACAGTAAAATGTTTGGATTTTGTGAAATAAATCCTTTTCAAATCACGATACCAACATACATTTTTCATTCATCATGTTCAAATAATCACTTAGTGAAATTGTTGAGCTTCACAATCGATTTTGGATTAAAAATACACATAATATGGGTACAATTATTTTCTGGCATTTGTGGAACAATCCCTACTATAATCATGCTGCCAATACTTGTATTTGTCATGTATCACGTTCAAATAAATGATAAATAGCTTGGTCCCAGGTCTGTTTGTGTTGTCTCTGGAATTGGCAGGACACCAGGTTTTGGGACAATGCTTGGATTTATAGAACCCTCACGGATGTTGTGTGTTAAGAGTAAGGGTGTGGTTCTCATTGGTCCACATTCATTTTTAAGAGCATGATAATTCAGTAAGCAACTTCTCTTTTTGAAAATATGTGGCATTGAAATTAGAGAAAAGGTCTAGTGTCAAAAAGTACTACAAAGTATAATTTTCCAAACAGATGTTTGTAAAATCTAGGCATGCACATGCGCTTAAGCCCCTGTAATTTCCTCTCCAACTCAACAGTTGTCCTTTTTGGCCATCTGTGTCCACATTTCATCTGCATGACATGCGTCATTCATTCAGACGGCACTGGTCGTCTGTCAGTGTGATGCACATCCAGGAATTAATTAAATTAAACGTGTGAACTTTTTGAACACTTTATGTTTTGGGGATATTTTCCCTACTTTGATATTTCTTTAATAGGTATCATCAAGTGTTTTATGGCTCAAACATTAGAACACTCTCTTAGCTACACTTAAAAAGACATCACAACAGCTTTCATAGAGCCTGAAAAGACTGTAAAATGTGTAAACATGCAAAATATAATTTCAGGTCTATTTCCAGTTTTGTTTCCAACATAGATTTAGTTGGTTCCAATACTAACTTTACAACAAATTTAAGATTAAACATGATTAAAAAAATCATTTATATCTCCTGTAACCTCTTACCAGTCCCTGAAATACCAAAACATACCCCCAAGTACCCCTAAATATGTAGCTAAAACATGTACCCATAGGTACCCATAGGTACCCTAACCCACTAAAACTAGGGACTCAAAAGAACATCAAAGTACTCAAAAATACATAAAATTATCCAAAAGTACCCCAAAGAACCTGATAGCATATTCTCTCTGACAGCTTTCAAACAGGTCCCTAAAACACACCTGAACAAAAGAAGTCTATCTAAATTCCTCACCTAAAGAGCCACTCTTCCACAAACGTTTGGGCTCGTTTTAAATACATGAAACTGAATCTTTGCAAGTGTTTTGGGCCCTGGAGGGCATTTTATTAACAAAGTAATACCAGTAAGACCAGTCTCCTGTGGGGGCTGTATCATCTCCAAAGGAGGGCTTCATATTTACGGGGAATCGGTGTAGAAGGTCAAAACCTGTACGTCCTCTCTACCCTCTGTGTCCTTGCTGCATTTCTCTCCCTGTGTTGCTGGGATGGGTGTCACAAATGTCTCCCTTTGATCTTATAAATCTTGTTCTAATTCTTTTATTTCAATGTCACCCAAAAGTTGCTCTGCTGGGGCCTTAATATACTCTTCTTTAAGAGGTCCTGATGCTCAGATTCCACACACCCCCTATCAAATATGAAAAGAAAAACATTATATGTTTGATAAAACATTACAAATACAATTCAATTCCTGATGAAAAGAAAAGGTTCATACACTTATGTTACAAACTAAGACAATACAACAAGAGGAGTATCTGACCAGTCAGGTCTTATTGTTTCTCAAATGATAATGAATGTAAACAAGACAATTGACACACTACACTCGGATACATAACTCAATGTATGACAGTCATCAATCCTGTTCCCACCCCAGATTATAAGGGTCGAGGAACATTTTGACATCAACAGGCTACTATCAGTATTAACAGTGCTCAGCAGAAAATCTGGCAAAAACATGACATCATGATTAAACATTTCCCCAAGTCCACTGAACAATCAAAACCCCCCTTGTCCTTATCTTGATCCATGCGACATAATCATACAAAAGACTTATGTACATCCAGTTGTACCTATTAAAGATTCTACCTTAAAAATATGGAAAACCTTTACCTTTGACAGATATCACCTACAATAGGGAACTATTCACTATCCAAACATACCATGATAGCAGTCATAATGTAGATCATTAAGCGTCATCACAAATACTGGCATTTACATCGTACAGAGTTTCCCACCATTCTTGCGAGAAACAAACTTTCATACACACAAAATAACCATATCAATTCATTTAGGAAAATCTTAGATTGTAAGGAAAGAAGTTAGTTTCCAATCAAGTGTCCCCTAATTCTTGTCTTCAGTTTTCTTTGTCTTGCATCAATTTCTTAACTAATGTACATTGGAGACATCTTTGCTTATCTATTACCTAGTATGTAACTCTGGTCTCTGGTTGTGACACACGCAGTTTATAGGGTTACTCGTTGATATGCAAATCTGTGTAACTCAACAGGGCATCTATTGTTTGTCCAGATGCTCCAAGTCCTCTTCAAGAGTTGAAAAGGTCACCCATGTGGGGAAGGACAGCTCTCCCTTTGGGTAAAACCTGTGCAACCTAAGACTGATGGGTAGCATCATACCACACCACTTTAACTGTTATAAATACTGACCGTTGTTGTAATTTCCTTTAGAGGCTCCTCGAATGATTATTCTGTAAGCGTTTGAAGTGTCTCTCTATTTGCAAGTAAACTGCTAATTGTGCCAAGAGAATTGTCTCTGTCTTACTCCTTTAAGAGTGTTTATCGATGAAATTGTCATCACAGATGAACATTTCTAATATCAGTAATTGCATTCAGTGTGATGTGGACCCAGCAAATTGCCTGGTTGTCCTATCAGGTCAGTGTAGGTGTGCAGTGGGACAGTGAGTTTCCAAAACGTCACTAATTCAAGATTAACACCACAACAGTGTCTTCCACTGTGTTGGGACCATGTCGCCTGTCCAGTCTACTGGCCGGTGTTATTCTGACCTGTGGTATGTGGAGTCCTTCAGGACTCAGGTGGATTCTCATCTCATCTCGTTGTCGATGATTCATCTAGAAATGGAGTGTGAAGCCAAATGATCGGAACCTGGCATCGTTCTGCAATGTGAGTGGACAGGAAGATTTGAAACAGATTCAACCAGTGTAGTTGTAGAAATCCTTCTTAAACATGTTACTGGTACTCACACACTCAGTGGTCTGTGTCCAGTCAGTGACGTGATGCATCATCAGAAAAGGGGTTGTGATGTCCCGATTTGTTGAAAGTATAATTGCAAAACAACGATTAGTGTGGTTCAACAGTCCATCGGACTTTCATCCACTGGGTATGGTTCCGTCAACTCCCAACAATGAAGACAATAGATCAGTCTGGAAAACTTGTGGATCTCAAAAGTTCCATCATCAGAGTGAAGCGTACACCCTATTCAGACACATTTCCAGAATAGTCTATGTCAAATTTCCTTTTCCATCCATAACTGGCTTGGTTGTAGTTTGACTCTTTGTGCTGTATTAATGCCAGATAATGCTCAGATTCCACACTCCCCCGTATCAATGACATTGGTTGAATTTCCCCAGTACAACAAGTCAAAAATACTGCTGTAGTGCATATTTACATCTGATATCTCTTCACTCAGTTATGAAGAGAGTTTGGAATAAACACCCCAAATAGTTTGCTATGGTGGATGGTCTTTAAACTCTTTGAAAACTTCTGGGCACCTGTTTCACACTTCAAATAAGACTTGTGATTACAATTCAGTTGCTTGTCAACAGTGTTTTACAGCACATTAGATTTGACCTTTTAAATAGCTGTTGTTCTTATCCAGGGTGACTTACAGTGATCTTAATCTTAAGACGACAGGACAGCCATCTAGAAAACTGGCCTAGGCTACAGTCAATGCCAGACCCTCCTAAATAAATTAAGGAATGAAAGGTTGAGAATGAGTTCTAAACCATTTTCTAAACTGCAGAAAGCTGCGATTTTGGCTTTTCATTTACTTTTACATCTTTGCTATAATCATATTTGTTTTTGCATACAATAAATTAGGAGTTTTAGAATCCGTTTATCTACTTAAAAATAATCAATCTGATTATTAGTGTAAAGCTTGGAGTCTGGCAAGCGAATGACACAATCATGTCATTTTAAGTATATAAATGTTGCCAATTCAAATGTCCTGCTGTATGTCTCAAATCGGTCGATAAAACTATACAACACATTGTTCTGATCACGCCTTTCACTCCCAATGTATTAAAAGTAAGTGAAAATGTGTAAGTTAGTTAAAATATCTCAATTCCGTGATGGCTCTATGACTAACGAAAGTTATAGCCAAAACCCAATAAAGTGACACATTCTGGTTGGGGAAACGATAGGCTTCTACCTGTGCAAGCATTCTGAACTGCAAATTCTAACCGGTCAGAAACCTTGAAGATGCAGTATAAAGCGCAATGTAAAAGAACAGTATGGAGTAGGGAATGCTGTTAGGGAGAGGACAATGTGGTAGAGACTAGGGATGATTACTTCGGTGGGCCACCCAATATTTGTTCCTTATCCAGGGTGTTGTGATCCTAGATCAGCACTCTTCTGAGGAAATGATACATACAGGCACTGAACTCAACTCTTGGCAACAAAGGGGGCCGCACAGATTGAGGGGGGCGCACAAAGAGTTGGTGTGGGTCACATGCGGACTGTTCATCTAGTTGTATGCGGTTCTGAAACAACAAAGCACATCAGTACAGACTGATTGGGAACAGATCATTACAGATCAATACAGCGAAAGGCAAATTTAAGGTATACATGGAAATCTACAAGACAGCTTGTCTGGAGAATAAAACAGTCATAGCTGGAATGTAATGAGCTACTAATAACCATTAGCAAGCACAAAATTATCTGTTAACAATTACTAACAACAAGCATTTATAAAAGAGAATAAACAACAGATCAATTGTGAGTACAAAACACAGAAACAGTAGCAACTGCCTACTGGAATGCAGAAACAAAGATTAGCCTAGTACACACATTTGCAGGTGAGAGAAAGTAGGCTCGAGAAATTCAACACAACACAGATGTACTGACTAACTCTGAGCAGGGGAGTATGGCTAGGACGTGTTGCCTGAAACTGATAGGCCCCACACATCCTGTCCATACCTCCTGCTAGGAGTTGCCCATGTGACTGTCACAGGCTTGATGGATAAGACCATTGACCATATGCTAGAACATCCAATACAAAGGTCATTTGTAAGATAAGCCTTTCTTATTGGAGGGTATTTGGCTGCTTTTGACTATTGGCTGCCTCCCTTGTATTGTGGTATAAGTATTGAGTTATTTCTGTATTCACTGGAGAGACATTACTAGACATTCTAAGTTTTTTTCCGGGAATGGGCCTCACTTATAAATAGTCAATATTGTGCACTAGCGAAAGTCGGGCTAGTTGTCAGGCATTTTGGCCTTGTGTTGAGCAGTTTTGTATCTGATAAGACAATTGTTTGATTGTACATAATGTTTACAAAAATAAGTGGGTGTCTGTTAATAGAATGACTTTATATAAGAGGCAATTTTTAACCATTTTCATCAACATGATGACATCATAAAAATGCTGCCTCAGATAGGTGCCTACTCAGTAATTTTCCCACACTTGTTGAGATCTGTCAGCTGTATGAGGAGAGGAGCAGCGGACTGAGGAGACTGAGTCGTAGTGACTTTTAGTAATTTTAATATAGTGCAGCTGAAGTCTGCTCACGGCAAAGAGACAATAACACACAAAGACAAAGGGAGCAGAGGGAATATATATACTGGGGAAAATGACAGGAGCTCAATGATGCCCTGATTCATGTCTGGAAGGAGATTCACCAGGACACCATCCGCCATCTCATAGGAGCATGCCCAAATGTTGTCGAGAGTGCATACAGGCCCGTGGGTGCCATACACACTACTGAGTCACAATATGAGTTGCTTTGAGGAATTTCATGCATGTTGGAACAGCCTGTGATTTCAATTATTTACTTAGATTTTCGGTTTGAGTTTGAATGCAGCCCTTAATCGGTTGAGGATTTTGGTTTCCATTAACAGTTGGTACATCATTTTGTCTTCAACAAATTACACATTGTACAGTAAAGATTTTGTTTTTAATATCTTTCATTGAGACCCGATATATGATTAAGTGTTCCCTGAATTGTTTTGAGCAGTGTAGTTAGGTACTATTGCTGAGATTGTTTGTAACAAATTAAATAACATGAATAACAAGCCTTCCTCCAGCCTAATTTCTAACAGTAATTCTTATTTTGGGTCAGGATGTTTACAATGATATGTAAAATGTTGTGCAAGCCATTTTTGTCAGCAGAAGTGAGGTAGCTAATCTATCTAGTTTGTCAAATGATGTCAGTAATATTGCTTGCTTTTGTGGCGAATTACAAGCAACAACTTTGATCATTTTGACATTAATTGGGACTGCCTAGGCAATTCTTGTTAATCTCAATGACTTCAAGGGTTATTTAATCTATAACTACTGAAGCAAAGTGTTGTGTTCATTGGGCACCAAACTGAATATAATAGGCTGAAACAGGAAAGTGGACTTTCAACATTTATTTTGTTTTTCTGTTACAAAATCTTTAAATAAAAAGTTGATTGTGTTGTCGGTGTCTTTGAGACCATAGAAAGTCCATGCTACAGAGAAGCAGCTAATGGAAAGAGAATTTAATCAAATGGAAACATTTATGGCTGAGTTCCAACCTACAGTACATTACGGAATCACGGCATGGCAGGACTGCCAAAAAATATGCCAATGCAACTACAAAGCTAGTCTTGACATTATTCATTGTTCCGTGTTGTGTTAAAGCAAAGGTGGTGTGGACTACCGTGAAATTCCTAACGCCTCCTTATCAATTTTAATGTTCTTTGGATTCTTGAATTCGATATCCGTCCATTTCATTGTTGACTATTGTGATACACCCAGACATGAGTTAATTTCCTAAAAGGTCATGACATGTTGCCTTTTATTAACAACCTGTTGAAGTTAGCCACAGGGGCAGACTGTAACCACAAATTTGAAATTTCAGAATTTTTGGCACAACACCCTAACCATAACATTAGCAAACAATTGCTTATCAACAGATTGTCACACAACAATTAATAAACGGTAGAGCATTTCGGAGAGACGATTGGGACTCTCAAAATAGGGTTTAACCAAAAGATTCGGTTCCCTCTTTGACGGTACTGTCTTATAGCCAGTTCTTTCTGGAATGATCCCATTGAAAATAATAGAAATGAGGGCTATGGCCATAAATCAGAGTTATTTACTGCTGTGTTCGTGCACCTTTGTTTCTGTGTGGTCTCGCTGACGTGCTCGGGAGTCAGATAAAGGGTATTTCTCACCCACACTTTCCTGTTATTTTGCAAGGCCCTTTGTTTAGTTGTGAGGTCTCAGTGTGTTGATTCTCAGGGGAATGACAGGAACATGAGATGCAGAACACTATCAACACCACTCACAGACCTGACAGCCTCTTATCACACCTAGGTTGTGTTCGTTACACACCAAATGGAAATAAACTGATTGAAACTGGGTAAGACTAACTGGATTTTTTTCTGATAAGAATTAATAATTTTATTTCGTATGATTACAAAATATTTTAGAATGTTTTTAATAGGCCCCACAGTTTCTTACTATTGAGGCACTCAAAGAAGCTTACATAGTGTGAGGAAAACTTCTCATCCACCACCAATGTGGTGCACGATGATAAAATTGTGCCAAAACCTTCACCACACATCAGATATTAGAGTTGAAGTGGGATTTTTGCCAGTAATGAAAGAGATCGCCAGAGTATGCAAAAAAAGGAAATGCCTTCTGAACAAAAGAAAGATTCCAAAAAGTTGAGAATAGGTATTCAACCTAAACATAGCCTGTTGCATCTTCGCAGGAAGGTACTAATTATGCCTTTTGCATGAAATCTTGAATGCCGTAATATTGCCTAAACAGTCAGAAACAAAGACTAAGGCTTTTTTTACACAGTGTCATGGTGCTGGTTAAAGGACAAAAACGCTGAGGTGAACGGGTGAAGGTATTCCATTATTTAATGAGAACAGAAACAAAACAAACTTAAAGCCGCTCCAGTGACTGGGTAGCATAGCCTACGGCTGACAAACCAAAATGAACCACACCAGTGTGTGCAAACCATCAACTTAAATAGGTTCCCCAACTGGAGGCAACAACCCACACCTGCCTCCAATTGGGGAGACCCAAGCACATAGAGATGCCTAGAGGCATCTCTGCTAGTCCCGTCCTGACTATGGCCCCAGTCAGTCCAAAGATGGCTAGGGGCATAGCCAGGACGTGACACACAGCAATATTTGTTTGGGAGCCATTCACAGATAAAGTGTTCTGATGATGTCCATTGTTAATAATGGTGGTTGTTGTCAATAATGGTTAATCCCTCTTCTGTGACCGGGAGAGTGGAATCTCCAAAAAAACGAATTCACACATTTATAATATAGCTTGTCCATATGTGAAATGGGACAGTGGGCATTATTAAAAGTTTAGAAAAGTTGAATCAATAAATACAATTAATATAAAAAGTCTACACACCCCTGTTAAAAATGCCAGGTGTTTGTGATGTAAAGAAGGTAGAAAAAGATTAATCATTAATGTTTCCACCTTTCATGTCACCTGTAACATAAACAATTCAATTGAAAAACAAACTGAAATCTTTGAGGGGGAAACATTTTAAAACTCATAATAACCTTTGTTAAAGCATCTTTTGATTTTATTACAGCACTCAGTCTTTTTGGGTAGGAGTCTATTAGCTTAGCACATCTTAACATAGCAATATTTTCCCACTCTTCTTTGCAAAAGCGCTCCAAATCTGTCATTCTGTGAGGAAATCTCCTGTGCACAGCCATCTTCAGATCACCCAACAGATGTTCAATTGGATTCAGGTCTGAACTATGGCTGGGCCAATCCAAAATATTAGTCTTCTTTTGGTGAAGCTGTGCTTTTGTGGATTTGGATGTGTGCTTTGGGTCATTGTTGTGCTGAAAGGTAAACATCATCTTCATCTTTCTACACGACGCCTGAAGGGTTTGTGTCAAAATTGCCTGTTAGTTGGAGCTGTTCATAATTCCCTCCACCCTGACTTAAGCCCGGTTCCAGCTGAAGAAAATCAGCCCTAAAGCATGCTGCTGCCACCACTATGCTTCACTGTGGGTATGGTGTTCTTTGGATGAAGTGCAGTGATGTTTTTGCACTAAACTTTCCTTATGGAATCATGGCCAACAAGGTCAACCTGGGTGTCATTATACCATAACACATTTTCCCATGTGCTTTTGGGAGACTTGATGTTTGGTTTTTCAAACTTCAGCCAGGCTTGAATATTTTTCTTTGTAAGAAAAGGCTTCCGTCTTGCCACCCTACCCCATAGCTCATTCATATGAGGAATATGGGAGATTGTTGTCACATGTAGCACACAGCCAGTACTTGCCAGAAATTCTTGCAGCTTCCATGATGTTGCTGTAGGCCTCTTGGAAGCCTCCCTGACCAGTTTTCTTCTCTTCTTTTCATCAATTTTGGAGGAGACGTCCAGTTCTTGGTAATGTCTCTGTTGTGCCATATTTTCTGTACTTGATGATGACTGTCTTTACTGAGTTCCATAGTATATCTAATTCGTTTGTACCCTTCTCCTGACTGATATCTTTCAACAATGAGATCCCTCTGATGCTTTGGAAGCTCTCTGCGGACCTTGGCTTTATTTGTGATTAATCAGAGTCACTTTAAATGATGGCAGGTGTGTAATGACTTCTATTTAACATGAGTTTGAATTTTTAGTGGTTAATTCTGAACCCAGCCATACATGAGGGCATGCATACTTATGCAACCAGGTTATTGACCAAGGTCTGTAATTTTTCCCCCTTGAAGATTTCAGTTTGTTTTAATTGATTTGTTCACATTATAGGTCACATTACAATTGGAAAAAGTTCTGACATGATTTATCATTATCTCATTCTTTTACATCACAAAAACCTGTCATTTTAACAGGGGTGAGTAAACTTTTCATATCCACTGTATATATTCTGTCCTATTATATTATATGGCCTGCTATACCATACATTTCTATAACCTTCCTTCTAATCCAAATGTTTTGTTCCCAACTCTGCCGTGGAACATGTTTTTGCTCCTTGTAAAAACGTGCTTTTGTTCCTTGTAAAAACGTGTTTTTGATTGTGTTGACTCAAAGTGTTTTTGGGAAAGAATTCCAATAAACCAGAGAAGCCAGAGAGGAAGCACGGTGTCTCCAGCTCTGACGTGTGTCACTTGACAAATTCCAAGCCTTTTAAATTCCTGGCCTGGATAGACACAACAACAACAGGAAGAGGAACCATTTTTACAGGTGTCAGGAAGCCCAGGAACAGGAAACAAACAAGTCTAATGCTGGAAAAAGGTTGTGCAGTGTACCGTCCTGTCTCAGAGGTGAGAGATTGTTATTAGCCTGTCTATTTATAACCCTGACCGGGGTATTTTCAGAGTCAGAGTGAACCAACTCAATAGAGTTCTAAGAGTTCCAGGCAGTGGAAGGAAGACATTTATTTCAGATAATTCAATTTGCTAAGTGATGAACATAGACTTGCGATTATCTATTTGGGAAAAATATAATAATGTTGGGACAGTAAACCAGTTATTTTGGTATTTTATGTGCCGTCACATAATGCCTTAGGGTATTCATTTCATAACTTTGGCTCCAAAAAAAGAGTTATCTTTGGTATTTTGCTTGAAATAATGTTTGTGGCCATATAAGTGTAAAATTGGCTTCTATCAAAAAGACAAATAAAAAAAATTCAATGATGACTTTGGTTTATTGTTTAACAATTGGCATGTGATATCATATACATTTTTCATACACAGATGCAAGAAACATAACATATTCTCAATAACAAACTGACAAACAAACCATATTAAATGCACAGATAGCTGTTGTTACTTTTTTGCACCAGGGAAAGAAATCAGATGCGGGGTGTTGTGTCTCATAAGCTGAAAATGAGACAATTTGTACTTCGTATGTTACATCCAAGATTCAAACACAGTAGTCGGAATGATGCCCTGTACTACAAGGCATACCAAACTGAAACTGTCAGTTTTGATTTGACCAATTTGTTTAAATTACAAACACAAAGGCCAACTCATGACAATACAGCTTGCTCATAATCAAGAAAACATTTGAGATATCTTAATAACACTTTTGACATGATGAGGCACAAAACAGAAAAACCCAAACAGAAATGTTGAAACATTCAATAATCCAGTAGAAAATGGGTTTCTTAATACAAAATAAAATATCTTCATATTATAACAATATTATTTTATTTACTACTATGCTACATTTACACAGAATAAACTAAGTCTGGACAGTGCTTGTCAATCTCAACGAGGAGGTAACCATTTTGGAGAAGATGATCTTTCCCCATTTAAACCGGTGCTGTCATCTCCAGAACCCAGTTCATCACCTGAAAATTCAAAATGCCACTATTTCAATATGATTTTAACATAATATGACACTGTATTAATGTTACAAAGACAAAAAACTGCTGGAAGAGTTAACCTATTTCATTAAATTATACAAATAATGGTATACAATGTTTTAAAGATATATGATCATATCTAGCAGTCAGATCTAAATAAAATAAGTCAATAGTATACATTCCCTTAATGTAATTCATATGTATTCATTTTGTTTAAGGTTGGTTTACCAAGGCAAGACCTTATAAGGAACAGTTCCAATCGAGATGTTGCTTTGACCATTATTTTTAGTTAGACTAGACTACCTGGGTCTGGGAAACTGTCACAAAGGTTGTAAAGTCTTTCAATCCTTCAATCCTTTACCTTCATGAGTCTGTTGTGTCTTCAATTTCCTGGCGATTTTGGTGAAGGATTTGAAAGTGAGACACACTCCTGTCTCTCTGTCACAGATGCCTCCAGCTTTGCAATTGCATGTTTTACGACACTCTATCCCATATGTTCCATACATGCAATCTGTAAGGGAGAGAATTGTTGGTCATTGTTTTGTACATATGTACCCTGCTAAATTAAAGCAGGCCTACTCAGTTATGACTGTACAAGCCAAAATAAACAGTATTGGGAGGTGGGATGATGAAATGTCCATGGTTACTCAGGGGTCTTTTACTATTAGAACAGGTTAGGTAATTAGAGTAGAAATGCTACTTAATCGTATACCATGTTACTTAATCATATATCTTCTGTCATCAACGACCTGCAATATAGTGCGGCATTGTAGCCCGAAGGCATTACACGCAATAGCTGAAATAGTAAATATCACTGATTATTCTTCAACTATTTACATGACTTGCATATGGCTTGCCATCAACCAAAGTCAATAATGGAAACTATCTATTTATAAGCAAAGTATAAGTTATATTTTGACATTAATATTAATACCTACCCAATGTAATGCCAGGTCAAATTTGTAATTATGCAATCAATGCTTTTTAGATATACAGAAAAAAAATTGTATACTTTATGAATAAATATTTATTAAACAAGCATGAAATTATACTTTCATTACGCTTCCAGAAATCTTACTTGGAATCGATTTGGTAAGAAATATACAGCATAGGTTATGTATAATCTGAATTGATTTGTCAGCCGACTGTGGCATATTTCAGTATTTAGATCCAGCACACCACATGCGCACTTGATCTACTGATGAGTCACAGTGAATATCACCTACCTTTGCAAATACCATATTCATCTCCATAGTCGTCCTCATCTTTGTAGAACTCGCAGAAAAATCCTGGTCCGCACTTGACTCCGTGCATCCCAGACACAGTGCGGTAGCAATGCTCCCCTCGGTTAGCCGCACAGACCTGGCAACAACCGCAGTCATCCAGCACTGTCCGTCTGCAGCGCAGCGTCCCACCGCACAGGTCTAAATTGCATCGTTCCGGGCAGTTCACTGCGTATTTGACACTTGTTCCCCAAGTGTTAACATTGGGCACTATCATTGAAGACAATACTGTGAAAATTACTAAATTCATTCTATGATTAAAGGAGCGGCTTGAATGTTGTTAGCAACCTGTTCTAGTCAGACGAAGGCGCTGCTTGGATGAAGTGACTTCATCCACGAGTTTGCAAGATTATATCTATATCGCCATTAAAACAAGTTTGTTTACCCCACATGGTTTGCCCACGTCAGTTTACTCAATCCGGTGTTGTCCTCTAGTTGCCAGTTTTGCCCCCCACCCCTTTGGAAATCCGGCATGGAAGCATTAACACTCGACTGCCATCAAGGGATGGAAGTCCGCATAACTAATGTCATAGTTAACTTAGTGTGGATAGGTGAATGAAGATTTTTTTATTGACTTTCAAAAGTTCTGTGTTCCTGATATCACCCCAAGTGAAGAGTCAAATTACTGATGATGTAAATCCTGCTACACTGACTTAATTTAAGACTCACAAAATGAAATTAATTCCAAAGAAAATGAAAAAGAAAATTCACCAAAACAGTCTGTGTCATGGAAAATCAACTACTCTTTACTAAAAACAAATGCACTTCAACTCAGGACTTTGTGAATCCAATAGACTTTAATGAAAATCATGCAATATTGACAGACATTAAAGCCAGGTCCTTCTGCAGATACACCCCTAATGGTCTAAGTCCGGACCATGGCTTTTATACAGAACTTTCACACATTACGCCATTGAGTGGTTGGCAACCCCATTGAGTGGGGTGCGCTTCTTATCCTCTACCTCCCTGAATGCTCGTAATTTGCGACAGTAATTCACATCCTCCTTATGGTTCATACTTGGGTCATCATTGTCCACAAAGTAAGTGTTACATTAAGCTCATGGGCCACACTCAGGTCATCTCTTATCACAGAGTACACTTTATGACCAGCTCATGGGCCACACTCTGGACACCCCAACAGTGGATACAAAGGCAGTAAACTTTAGAAATGCCCCTCTCTGGGCTCAATGTAATTGCCTGCTAATGACTATATATCAGCATAAGACACATATATTATGATGAACATAAACATTATATGTATGTGTAATTCGTCCTATCGCAGAAGTCATTTACTGTGAGTGTGGATTCCACGTTAATATGTTTCTAATAAAACGACATGATTATACATTGCACATTAATATTTTCATAAGTATAAGGTTATTTATGCATTTTATAGAAATATCCCCCCCCCCCACATCTGTAAACAGGTGCTCTCAGAGGCCTGTAGGCACTGGAGTTTGTGGGAGGGACTCATAATTGCTGTTGACTCATTTCTTTCCATCTTTAACTGTGCTGTGAGGATATGAGTCTATAAACAAGCAACATACTGTGTTTAGCAACCAATACATAGAAAATGTAATACAGAATTGCAGTCTCAGGCGGTAGAAGAACCTATGGGTTATGTTTCAAAATGCTTACTTGTGTAATTTCTAAAGTGTATAGCAAGTATGGAAGTAAACAATAATTTCTCAAGTGCAATTCCAAACCCAAAGAAAACAAAATGGAAAGTTTGTACCTAGTTTACTGGGAGTTCTATGAGCATACTTGGGAGGTCTGAAAAAGGAAGCTTGCATAAAAGCACACTTTCTCATGTACTATGTTACCAGGATTCAAAGTGACTTTTGGCGATGCACAGGGACCTACAACCAGAGAAGACTATCCGTTGCTCACTTGTCACTTTGATAGTCATTATTGATATTGTAAACATTAGTTGAAGAATCGTTTATGTATGTTCATTATTTGAAAAATAAATAAACTTTTCATGAATAAAACATTATACATTTTATGTTTTTGTATTCATTTTGATTACTGTGGCTAATGTTAGCAAGCTAGTTAACGTCATTAACATTAGCTTATTTATTTCTTGTTGTTAAAGTTAGCTTACATTTAGTTAATTTCTCTAGTGAAACATCAACGTTATTCATAAAAGCTTTATGCAGGGAAGAAACATTTTTCAAAGTCTGCTTGGTCATGAGGAAAATACATTAACAATAGTGTTTTTTAAATGAATTTTCACTAGGCAGTGAATTTTCACTAGGCAGTGTGCACTTTTGAGTGTTCCCAGAAGAGCACACTTGAAAGAACAGGAGAACAAAGAACGCAAGTACGCATTTTGAAACACAGCCTTGGTTTGTGCTTGAAAGTGCTCATCTGCAGCCAGACCCTGCTCGATTGTGTTGCCAAACTGGGGTAGGAGGTCCCGAGAGTATTTGTCCTAGCATTGGAGAAACTTGTAATGATTTTCAACAAAAAGTTGTTGAGCCACAACTAAAATAGCCCAACAACTGAAAATGCCCATTTCCACAATCAGGGCAATAATTAAGACATTTTAAAAAACTTTAGATATTATAACAATCGGCCTGGAATAGGATGTGGGTATACATTGACCCCACGCACAATGAGAAGGATGGTTAGAGTGGCCAATATGGATCCTCCAAGGATCACAGGTGGAGATATGCAGACGTTAGTCGAGTCCTGTGGTCACAGTCTGGATAACCACAATCACACACCACCTACATAACCACATGTTGTTTGGGAGGTTTGCCATAAAAAGCCTTTGCTGTCATCAAACAACAAACTTAAGTGCATTTATAGTTTGCCAAACATTATTGGAACTTTCAATAGGACGGGGTTCTATGGTCAGATGAGAGCAAAACAGAGGTTTATGGAAAGAAATTACAGAAGACAGAGCATTTATCTTGGCAAAGTGAGGTTGCACAAAGTATTAAAATAAGCGGTGCCAGAAATTTAAGAAAGGTATTTGTTCTATTTTAAGAATGTATTTTTCTTTCAATTGTTTTATTCTACTTAAGGGTTATCTTTTTGTAAATATTTAAATGGACAGATTGATAGCTCTTTCTCGATACTGTTGCTGGTGGAGCAATTTGTCTGGTTAATTTCGATAACGAACGAGACTCCGGCTTGCTAACCAGTACCGAGCGGTCAACTTCTTAGAGGGACAAGTAGCGTTCAGCCACACGAGATTGAGCAATAACAGGTCTGTGATGCCCTTAGATGTCCGGGGCTGCATGCGCACCACACTGAGCAGATCAGCGTGTGCCGACCTTTCGCCAAGAGGTGTAGGTAATCCCATGAACCCCATTCGTGATAGGGATTGGGGATTGCAATTATTTCCCATGAACGAGGAATTCCCAGTAAGTGCGGGTCATAAGCTCACGTTAATTATGTCCCTGCCCTTTGTACACACCGCCCGTCGCTACTACCGATTGGATGGTTTAGTGAGACTACACATTACAATACACATTACAATAGGCCAATGTTCCCTCAGAAATTGTGGCCATTGTGAGTGGAATCATGACAATTTTTCACCTGTCAATTTATGATAATGTGTATTTTATCATGATATATGCCAGTTAGACATTTGCCTCCATACCAAACATACACCGATCACCCATAACATTATGCCCGCTGACATAACATTGATAATCTCATTATCATGGCACCTGTCAGTGGGTGGGATATATTAGTCAGGAAGTGAACATTCTGTTCTCAAAGTTGATATGTTAGATGCAGGAAAAATGGGCATGAGTAAGGATCTGAGAGATTTGACAAGGGTCAAATTGTGATAGCTAGATGTCTGGGTCAGAGCATCTCCCAAACTGCAGGTGTAGTGTTCCTGGTTTGCAGTGGTCAGTATCTATCTATCAAAAGTGGTCCAAGGAAAGAAAAGCAGTGAACCGACGACAGGGTCATGGGTGGCCAAGGCTCATTAATTCATGTGGGGAGCAAGGGCTGTCCCGTGTGGTACAATCCAACTGATGAGTTACTGTAGCTCAAATTGCTGAAACAGTTCATGCTGGTTCTGATAGAAAGGTGTCAGAACACACAGTGCATCTCAATTTGTTGCGTATGGGGCTGCATAGCTGCTGACCAATCAAGGTGCCCATACTGACTCCTGTCCACTGCCAAAAGCACTAACAATGGGCACGTGAGCATCAGACCTGAACCATGGAGCAACGGAAGGTGGCCTGGTCTGATGAATCACGTTTTCTTATACATCACATGGATGGCTGGGTGTGTGTGCATTGTTTACCTGGAGAACATATGGCACCAGGATGCACTATGGGAAGACTGCAAGTCGACGGAGGCAGTGTAATGCTTTGGGCAATGTTTGGCTGGGACACCTTGGGTCCTGCCATTCATGTGGATGTTATTTTGACACGTACCGCCTACCTAAGCATTGTTGCAGACCATGTGCACTCTTGTGCAATTGTATTGTGCTACGGTATTCCCCGATGGCATTGGCCTCATTCAGCAGGATAATGCACACTGCCACAAAGCAAAAATGGTTCAGGAATGGTTTGAGGGACATACAAATTTAATAAGCATTTTACCGAATGGGTTATTTACAGTACCTTTGGAAATGGTTTCTAAACCATTACTTTCTACTTCAGTATGAATGGGCAACATCTTTACAATACACACTAAAGGTCTGTCAGATATTCAGTCATTCTAAATCCAGTAACCCTCGATCTTCCAGAATTTGACTTTCTATCGGAACATAACTCAAAATCTAAGGTTGTTAGACTGTTCTGTTATTTGTGTTTTATTGATGTTTTTAAGTGATTCAAACATTGTTGAAAAATAAGTGACAATTTCACGGAAATAAAACGTCAAAATGTTGTGGAAATCCCAGGCACGCGAATGCACATTTGCAGTTGTGAACACCAGCAAATGTAACCTGCAATAACTATTCGGAACATTTGTGTATTTTTGTCGAAAGCAGAACTTTCTTCTTTTCAATCAAAAATAATTTTTCTCAAGGTAAAAATGAGGCTTCAAAGTAAAAATATTTTAGCAATAGAAGGCAAAACATATTTTGAGATTAAAAAAAAACAATACTAACCAAACACTGACATGAAGACCAAGGAACTCTCCAAACAAGTAAGGGACAATGTTGTTGAGAAGTACAAGTCAGGGTTAGGTTATAAAAAAATATCAAAATCTTTGACATCCCCTGGAGCACCATCAAATCTATCATAACCAAATGGAAAGAACATGGCACAACAGCAAACCTCCGGACCGGGCAAGGAGGGCATTGATCAGAGAGGCAGCACAGAGACCAAAGGTAACCCTGGAGGAACTGACGAGTTCCACAGCAGAGACTTGTGGGATTTGAACATTATATTCACACAGTATTATGACAATATGGATGTAAGTTTTAGTGGAAGTGAATGTGCCTAGATAGTAGGAACAACAGGGATAACAGTGTTTATATTATCTCTCCCTCAGGAATGTGGAGTGTTTACATTGAGTATCTGGCATGGGGGTTAACTTCTAGAAACATGATCTGTGTTAGGTAGAGACGCCCTAAAAACCTATAGATTAGCTGGCAACTATCTTTATAGTGAGAAGACAATGGAACGTTCACCGAACGACATCTGTGCTGCAATTTTCCAATAAACTTGAACGACTTCTCCCTCGATTACACGGGCTCTACATTATTTG
>JACXGJ010010492.1:0-21832 GCA_016801105.1 Esox niger
AACTTCAAAAGAATGAAAACCAGTGTTGTGTTTAAGAGGAAATTTATATTTACTGTCGTAGATATTAGCAATACCCCCTCCTTTTCGGGATGCATGGGGGATATGATCACTAATATAGCCAGGAGGAGAGGCCTCATTTAGGGCAGTAAAATCATCAGGCTTCAGCCATGTTTCACATAATCCAGTAACATCAAGTTTAGGATCAGATATCATTTCATTTACTGCAATTGCCTTTGGAGCAAGGGACCTAACATTTAGGAGTCCCATTTTGAGATGCGAGGTAATATAATCATTTTTATTTGTGACCGAGGTGGAGGAAAGTTTTATCTTAATAAGGTTGCTATTGTTAGGGCTTCCTTGTTTAACGTTTCTCATCCTGGAACGAGTCACAGACACAATAGGCAACGCTGTACTAACTACTCTGGCTATGCTATCAGCAGACTCCACTATGCTAGCAGGCTGGCTAACAGCCTGCAGCCTGTCCTGCATCCTATCTCATGGTGAGGCTAGAGGAGTGAGACTCCTGTCAATGTTCTTAGGTAAAAGAAGAGCACCACTCCAGCTAGGATGAAGTCAGTCACTCCTCAGCAGATCAGGCCTGACCCTATCTCTGTGTGAGTCCCAAAAAGAGAGCCAGTTATCTACAGACTCTACCTCCTGCAACGGGCAGAACTCAGTTTTCAGCCAGCGATTGAATTGGGCAAGTCTGCTGTACGGCTCGTCACTACCCCCTAGTCACTACATCTGTGGGGTGATCTGAAGAGGGCTGTGCAAGGAGATGTCATCGCAATCTGACAGATTTGGAGCGCTTTTGCAAAGAAGAATATTTCCACATCAAGAAAATACTTTTTATTTTTCCCAATCTAAGATTTCAGTTTGTTTTTCAATTGAATTGTTCATGTTATAGGTCACATTAGAGGTTAAAACATTCTGACATGATTTATTGTTGTCTCATGATTTTACATCACAAACACCTGGCATTTTAACATGGGTATGTAGACTTTTTATATCCACTATGTGTCACGGTTCACGGAAGGAACGACAGAAGGCACAGAGCGAATGAAGGGAGTCATCCTTTTATTTGTAGCCACAAAACCACAAAAGGAGAGGCAAACCGCGAACTGAAACAATCTTTTAATTTGTAGCAACAAAACAACTAAAGGAGAGGCAAACTGCGAACTGAGGCACAACACAACTGACACAAACAATGATCCACACCATGAGTGGAAACTGCTGAAATTATATAGGGTGCGTATTTTGAGGCAGCTGCCTCTAATTGGGGGCAATCAAATACAGCAGCAGGCATGCCCCGGCTGTGAGTCTAGAGGCCCCCAGCCAGGACCTGACAGAATGTCTTGGATTTTGAGATAGTCAAAACTAAAAGTCAATGTCTTTAGGTTGATTGACACTACATATACTCATTCCTGGCCCTAGATATGAGTGGTTCTCCAAATACAAATAAAGAGATAGAAATCTTGGTTTTCCTCCAAGCTGTTTATGGTATGTATTGTTTGAATGTTTGTACTTGTGCTTACTCCCAACTTTTGTTTCTGTTGTTTGCAGGGTTTTTATCTTTATCTCAAATTAGCAGCACCATAGGAACAATGTCAATGTAACACTTCAATCTGGTATTTTGTTTACGCTTTATTTTGAACTGACCCCTTAAAAGTGCCCCCCTTATAAATATGCTAAACCAGATGGGAAAGTGAGTCTGCCAGTGGTTAAAGACAATAAGGAGAAAGACAATGGAAGCCCACTTTCTGTTTGTTGTGTAATGCAATGTCTGACAGAGCAGGGAAACGGACAGCTGCTTGTCTCAGAAAACTTCAAGATAGTGGTTGTTTTGACATGCTGTTACCAAGTTGTTAGTGCATGCACCAACACGATAGCATCACTCACAGCTCATTTGATTATGATGCATTTAAATTAAACATTGAAAAAGCAATCAAATATGGCGCAAGGTTTGACAGTGTAGCTGAAAGATTACTCAGGTTAACTGACTGATAAACCACATAAGAGTACATTATTACATTATTCCTGTGAAGAGAAGCAGTCTTTCTTGCTTCATTTTGGATAAGTGCTGAAATACACACCATTGACAACAGTGTTTTTTATTTACCTCTTACTACTCAGAACTTGACTATGGTGATATACTTTATTTGCATGATTCTGTATCAGTGTTGAAGCTTCTTGTTGCAGTCTTTTATGCTGCCTTGCGGTTTATTACTGGTTTCAAATTGAATACACTCCATTGTCTTTTGTACACATTATTGTGCTGGGACTCTTTGGTTTTCAGGAGAACCCAACCTTGTTTAATGTTTGTCTATAAGGCAATGATGCATACATGTCCCAGCTATTTAACCTCTAAAATAAACTGGAAAGTTGGCAGCTGTCAGACTGCATCATTCAAAGCTAGATGTCTTGGTTTCTGCAGGACAATTTATAGAAATACCAAATGAACACATTGCTGTTGATGTAATTGTTATTTGTAAATTGTCTTGTTTTAAAAAATATATATATTTATATCAGTATCCTATGTGCTGTTCACAGAGACCATGCTTTCAGTCTGATTTTCTCTGTATAAATAAAGGTAAAAAATGTAAATAAAAATTACACGCCAAAATTGTGCACGCATACAAATTGAGTGTACCGGTCGACCTCTGCTAATCAACCAGGGATTGCATAGATTTCATAGCAAAAGGGGTCCACCCCCCACACCCTTGCACCAGTGCGTAAACACAACCCATGTGGTCAATGGATGTGGATACTGCTCTTGGAACCTGACTGGATGCAACAACCTCCTTGGTCAAACCACAGCGCATCAGGTTGGACCTCTCAGGAGTCAAGCCCGCAATGGCTGGCCTATCAGAAGGAAAGCCCCGAACAAGCCATTTGTCCATGTCATCGCCCTGTGATGGAAAGGAATCGGCCATGGTGTCGTCACCACCATCTGCGCCACCTTGAAAAAAGCATGACAGAGGGGGGAACGCAAACACGTCCACGCCCAACAGTGGCATGTCCCGTGCATGTAGAGAAAACCAAAAAGGGCAGTGAACGTCCTCACGGAACGTGAACAGATCCACATCAGCACCAACAAACATTCCCAAATCTCAACGGCAATGTCGGGATGGAGATACCACTCAATGCCGGGGACCACATCTGAGACAACAAGTCTGCACCTACTTCAAGCTTCCTGCGGTGAGCTCTCAAGGACATCAGGTGCACCTGAGCCCATTCCCAGATCTACTCCACCAACAGATGGCAAGACAGAGACCTGCCTCTGCCCTGTGTTGACTTATACAATTGCAGTGCGATTTTTCACACAAACACGTCCTGATCCCGTAAGCTTGCCGAGAAGTACAGCAGCACTTGCCTTATGGTGTCCAAGTGCAGGCAGGTGATGTGGAACTTCGACAGAGACCACACATCTCTCACCGAGTGCGTCTGGCACTCCCCAACCCAACCCATCAAAGATGCATCTGTGAAACCTGGATGTGCACCATCACCCTACCCATGGGAATGCAATGCAAAAAAGTGCATGGGTTCCAACCAATACTCGGTCCACGGTCCACCTCGAGAGAGATGTGCGAACCAGCGCTGTAAGCGCTCTCATGCGCCACAGCACCAATGTGGGCTGACTACATCAAGTCCAGTAGCGATGTGACCGAGAGTAACAAAACCATGCGTAACAGATGGACACGAATGAGGACTGGCAGAATCGCATCCCTTCACACATCCAAGATGCGCACCCTCATAGACACTGTGGATTCTTGGAATCCCAGAAACCCCACCAGTTGACTGGACCGAGGAGCGCTCTTCTTCCAAATCACAGCGAAAACCCAGACGAGTGAGTGGAGTCACTAATCTGAATGTGTGAATACGGGCCTGTTCCACCGAGGGTGAGATCAACGCTGACGCAACAATTGCTCACGCATGCCAACAGACATTTCATCTTGAGCTTGCACATCAGCCTTTTGGACATGCATTAGTTGAAAACGCACAAGTCCAAAATCAACCACCTTTTCCCCATCATTCTGGACACAAGGAAGAAAGGGGAGTAAAGCAAAATATAGAGCGAAATGTAGAAGCTGTAAAAGCTGATCCACACAAAGCCTTATTGAACAACATGGCAGGAACAGCTGTGATCAGCAGGTCCACTGACGATGGCGCCTAGTTAATTGAGCCATTCACGCAACTCGCCGAGTTCACCGGCCTTCTGTCATGAGACAGGGCTGGGAAATGAGTGGCACAAGAGACACAACCCTGAGGGGCTGTGACCAAATGCAACCTGCTCTAATGGGACAACATAATTACAAGCACAGCGATATTATGTACCACCATCAGACACAACTCTAGGGCGAACAAGGTGCCGAAGGGTGAAAGGAGGGGGTGAGGACATCAGAGAGAGGGATCGTCTCTGAGACATATGTCAGCCGGCCCTTCCTCTCCTGCAACAAGAGGATGGCACAGCTGCGCCATTGCGAGTGTGCTGCCGGCCTACACACAGCAGAGAGCACGCACGTGGGATGTAGCATCCAACTCGCTACGCAGGGACACTAACTGGAGGGCAGTCAGCGGCCAGGGCGCACGTGTACTCAAAGCCACTCCAGTGTCTGGAATTCAGGAACAAATGAGAAAGAAAGTAACTGAGATCCTTCAGTCTGCAAAAGTTTATGAAGCCATTTCTAAAGCTTTGGGACTCCAGCGAACCACAGTGAGAGACATTATCCACAAATGGCAAAAACATGGAACAATGGTGAACCTTCCAAGGAATGGCCGGCCAACCAAAATTACCCCAAGAGCGCAGCGACAACTCATCCAAGATGTCACAAAAGACCCCACAACAACATCCAAAGAGCTGCAGGCCTCACTTGCCTCAGTGAAGGTCAGTGTTCATGACTCCACCATAAAAAGAGTGTGGGCAAGAATGGCCTGCATGGCAGAGTTCCAAGATGTAAACCACTACTGAACATAAAGAAGATAAATTTTTGCCAGAAAAAATCGTGATGATCCCCAAGACCTTTGGGAAAAGGTTGAACTCTTTGGAAGGTGTGTGCCCATTATATCTGGTGTAAAAGTAACACCACATTTCAGAAAGAAAACATCATACCAACAGTAACAATTTGGTGGTGGTAGTGTGATGGTCTGGGCCTGTTTTGCTGCTTCAGGACCTGGAAGACTTGCTGTGGTAAATGGAACCATGATTTTTGCTGTCTAACAAAAAATCCTGAAAGAGAATGTCTGGCCATCTGTTCATGATATCAAGCTGAAGCGAACTTGAGTTCTGCAAGACAATGATCCAAAACCCACCGGCAAGTCCATCTCTGAATTGCTGAAAGAATTCAAAATGAAGATTTTGGAGCGGCCTAGTCAAAGTCCTGAACTGAATCACATTGAGATGCTGTGGCATGACCTTAAAAGGCAGTTCATGCTCGAAAACCTTCCAATGTGGCTGAAGTAAAACAATTCTGTAAGGATGAAGTGGGCCAAAATTCCTCCACAGCACTGTAAGACTCATTGCAAGTTATCGCAAATGCCTGATTGCAGTCGTTGCTGCTAAGGGTGGCCCAACCAGTTATTAAGATGTAGGGGGCAATCACTTCTTGATACAGGGCCATGTGGGTTTGGATTTAGTTTTATCTTAATAATGACAACCTTCATTTCAAAACTGGATTTTGTGTTTACTTGTGTTATCTTTGACTAATATTTGAATTTGGTTGATGATCTGAAATGTGACAAACATGCAAACAAATAAGAAATCAGGTAGGGGGCAAACACTTTTTCACACCATTGTATATTGTGGTGAGTGGATGTGCCACATTGACTTGTGTTACCAGCTTATATTCTATTGTTAACCAGGGCACAGACAGCCTCGACCCTGACTGATGTGTGTCCCATTGATTTGCATAGCCAGTTTGATTGCTTTCAGGATGTCCTGTATTGCTCTCAAGAACAATGCATCGGGCATGCATTGTAGGATTATATATTTTTTTAAAGTATTGTAATAATACCAGGTATCATCAAGGCAGATACAAGCTAAGTAACTTTTTTAGTAAGCGGAGGTGAATAAAAAGTCAGTTGTCTCAAGAGAAGTAAATATCTGCTAACTAATGAAACAATTGCTTATTTGCAAACAAAGCTATAAAGTAAAGTTGCTAGTAAATAATAGTAATGAGGTCAAATAACCTTAGGTATTTTAAAACGTTAGGTTTTTTAACACTAGAAGCACCAAGCCATTGAAACCTTCTAGAAGCGCCGTCAGTTGTCATTTTGACTCATGCGTGTTTTGAATGGGAGGGTGTTGCTGACACACAGTGATCGGTAGATGGTGCATCTTGCACGTGTATCCAATATCTAAACTTAGCGCCGGAAGGACATTTGACCAAGTAAGATTTAAAAAATGGTGTGGGTATGTTAACGCACATTTGTCCGGATAGGGACCAAACCATCGTGAAACAAATCATAACCGTGCAAATGCTTATAGATGAAAGATGAAATAACATGTTCACACCATCATGTATTTCAAGGTTTATGCAATGGGACAACATTTCTATCCATACATTTTAATGGGCATCAGGAATTATGGTTTGAAATGACAAAATTCTACTTATAATATTTGACACCGACTTGCTTGTTTTCGATCAGAGTTGATGCGACAAAAAAGCAACTGAAACATGTTTATCTAATAATAATGTAGTGAAATTAGGCTACATAACAGTGCATCGCAAAACAATTATATTGATTTCAACTAACATTTTGGTAAATGATAGTTTCAGTAAATGATCTGAGCCTATACCTTTCCGCAGAGCATGTCAAATGCGCCTCTGCATGCATGGAGTAGATATGGAAATGGACATTGCGCAAGAAGAATGTTGTCTATCTAAATAATTGAGTGTCTTGCTCTGATAATTGCACTGCTGTCACGTCCCCGCCTCCGCGAGCGCGCAGCAGAGGGCACCGGCGCTCCTGAGTTTCAGTGCGCACCAAGTCACACACCTGTCCCCAATCACCACTCACACACCTGTCCCCATTCACCTCATCACCACGCATACAAATACACCTCCTAGCCACTTCTCTCCTGCTGGATCAATGATTTATGTACGCATGCCACATCTCGCTCTTTACAAACGCTTGTTCCGATTGCCCGTGTACCGACCCATCACCTGTCCCCGATTATTCTGTCTGCGCCCTGCCGGTACTTCTGCCCGGGTTCCGACCTTCTGCCTGTACCCGACTACTCTGCCTGTTCCCTGACTGTACCACTGCTGCGCGCTCGGTTATCAACCTTTCGCCCATCCCCGACTACCCTGCCTGCTGTTTGTTTGTGCTTTCGCTATCGGCACGTGAGACGCCTTGACGGCCTGTCCCCGACTGCGCTGTCAATCACCTCCCCACTCCTCTCTAGTCCGCTTTTGGATCCTTACCTGCAGTCCTGACAACTGCTATGGAAGGTTAAGGACCACCGCAAAGTGAACTGAAAAGTGACGAATTATAGACATGCAAATCCATATAGATGGCATAAAAGTAACATGTTTGCAATATCATATAATACGTGCATACATAGAAGGTGCTTTCAAATATATTAGAATATGTGGTAGCTACAAACTTTTGTTAACCCCCAAAAGTCCTCACATTGATTAATTTTTTAACGGGTAACCAAAGTTCTAGGTCATAGTTAACAGACCAACTAACCTGAACTACCCCTGGTCGCTGTCCTACCCTAAATGGGAGAAACAGAGGAGACACAGACAACTTCACCTTTGCTCCTTCAGTCCAGGCCATAACAAAATAAAATAACAGGGCATGCTGACCTAACTCTCCTTCTATATGTGGCAACCATGAACAGTCTAAAGCAAAATATAGGCCTAGTCTAAACAGTGCATTTATTACAGTGAATTAGCAGAATAATGGATAAATCAGGATATGGTAATAAATTAATTCTTAACAGTCCCTATCCTGCCATCCTAGCTGTTTGCCTACCGGTAGCCAATCATCCAAGCTGACGCAAAATGTGGGGTATAGATCCAACTCAATTGATAAAACCATTTAAAAATCCTGGGAGCAAAGTCTTTCATATTGGAAACTAATAATTTTAGGCTAACAGCCCGTAACGGTTCCTTTTGTAGTAACAAGCCTTGCTGCATGGAGTGGGCCAAGGCCGTAAAAGATGAACAATGTCTATTGTGCGATTTCTGTTCTTATTTCATCTCCAGTCAAGTGTTGCTATAAACACGCAATATAAATCTCTGTACACACAAACACAATTTTCATAACAGCTTTCATAACATGCTTTTAGTAGAGTTTCAGCAGATTAATTTAACTGTCAATACAATTAATTCAATTCAAATCATATTCTCAAATGGAACTTGATACAGCTACTGCTTAGTTAAATAATTGTCCATATTTTAAGTTTAATATCAGAACATGTGAAAGTTGACAGATGTAACAAACATGACAGCAAATGTTGTACCAAACGTTTAGAATCCCAAAAATACAGATGTTTCGGTATACGTGCAACACTAACCTGCAGTATAATAAATCTTGTCATTGTCTCTCCTTCCCTCAGGGTCTGTATGCTGTAGGCAACTTCCAGCCCAGTGAGGATACATCAAGAGGACAGCCCCAGCCTCTCCCACTTTGTGAGCTCCCCAGGAGCAACACTGTGCCCAATGTCAGTCAGAGTGCCGGTTGCCACTTGCAGCCCAACAGCATAAATAGCGTGAGCACCACTGCTGGCCTCACCGCAACCCACCCCGAGACCATCTTCACCCGTGTGCCTTCCTGTCGCGAGTCCAGGTCCCTGAATAGTCTAAAGAGGGCAAGTGCTGACATGGAGTGCATTACCCCACCAAGTCCCCCAGGTAAACAGGACAGCCTGGTGACTTTCAACAGTAGCACATTACCTAGGTCACATGGGGGCTCATTACCCGAGGAACATCGTGTACCACGTCGCCATGCCAGCATCCATGCCTCCATGGACTCAACACGCTCCAAGCAGCTGCTGTCTCAGTGGAAGAGCAAGAACGAGAACCGCAAGCTCTCCTTGCAGGTTATGGACAGCGGGGTGGCAGTTGGACGCCACCGTTCCTCATCATCCTCATCTTCTTCACCCCAGAGGACCATGGAGTTGAGGTGCAGCTCAGAGCCTTCCGCTATGGGCTTGGAGTCAGAGCTCCGTGCCCAGGGACACATCCCTGCTCAGTACTTAAAAATCGCTGCCAGCAGCATGCCACTTTCTAACAACCTTCCCCAGAATGGGGGCAACAGCTGCCTGACAGGTGGGGCACGTGTCTCCATCCAGTCCCGGCCTGGCTCCTCTCAGCTGGTACACATCCCAGAGGAAACTCAGGAGTATGTCAACAGCGGCACTAACATGAAGGATGAGGATGAAGATGACAGGGAGGATAACCGTGTCGGTTGTCGGGGGGGCACTGTGCGCTCCAAGTGGCTGAAGGTGGCCAAGGAGGGCACCCCCTGCAGGACTAACAATTTGACAAACCAGCCACGCATCATGCAGGTGATTGCCATGTCCAAGCAGCAGGGTCTTCTCCAGCACAGCAGCCCTAAGAGCTCAGAAGATGGGAGCGTGGTCAGCTGTACAGGCTCCATCCGCTACAAAGCTCTGGCTGAACAGGAACCTGGACAGGGCATTGTGAGGGTGGAGGCCCACCCAGAAAACAAGCCTGTGATTAAGCCTCCAGACGGCAGTGGCTCCTGGAGGTGGAAGCCCCAGGAGCAGCGGGGCAGCATCCGTCAGTCATTTGAGTTCAATGATCTTAACCGTAACTCAGAGAGCTGTGACTCACTTAAAGATGGCTATGGCTCCATCGACGGGAGGAGGAGCCAGACGGGCATTGACACCAGCAGTGAGCATGGAGGTGGAGGGGGTCACCCCCATATGCATCACCCACACTACCACCATCATCACCCTCACCAGGGTATCACCACCATCAGGGTGACACCCGTAGAGGGACTTGGAGGCGGGAGCAGCGAAGCTACCTCTGAGACCCTCTCTATTGTCTCTAGTCGGGAATCCACCTTGCGCCGAAAAGGCAATGTAATTTTGCTCCCTGATAAATGTCAGAGTCCAGACAACTCAAGTAACTATTTCAAAGGGAACTCCACTACACCACCTCCGACTTTTGGACTGGCATACAGGGAGTGAACTGCTGCACAGCCTGCCCTTAATCTTTCATTCTCTATTACCGCCCACGTGGTGGCTCTATCAATACCCCAATGAGTGGCCTTCTACACTGGATGTAGTCTGGAGCAGAATAGGACCAATGAACCCAGTCAGCTCAAAAACAGCTACAATGGATATAAAAAGTATACACACCCCTGTTAAAATGCCAGGTTTTTGTGATGTAAAAGAATGAGACAAAGACAAATCATGTCAGAACCTTTTCTAATTTCAATGTGAACTGCAATGGGAATAATTCAATTGAAAAACAAACTGAAATCTTTGAGCGGGAAAAAGGAAAAAAAAAAACTCACAATAACCTGGTTGCATAAGTGTGCACAGCCTTAATCTTATACTGAGTTGATGCACCTTTTCATTTTATTACAGCAGTCAGTTTTTGGGAAGGAGTCTATTAGCATGGCACATCTTGATGTGGCAATATCTGCCCACTCTTCTTTGCAAAAGCGCTCTAAATTTGTCCGATTGCGGATGTGTGCTTTGGGTCGTTGTCATGCTGAAAGGTGAACTTCTTCAGCTTTCTAACGAACGTCTGAAGGCTATTTAGAACATTTCATAATAACCTCCACCCCGATTACAGCTGAAGAAAAATAGCCCCAAAACACGATGCTGCGACCACCATGCTTCATTGTAGGGATGGTGTTTTTGGCTGATGTGCAATGTTGTTTTAGTATGGCCAAAAATTCTAACTTGGTTTCATCAGACCATAACACATTTTCCCACGTGCTTTTGGGAGACTTGATGTTTGTTTTTGCAAACTTCAGCTGGGCTTGGATGTTTTTCTTGCTTCTGTTTTGCCACCCTATCCCATAGCCCATTCATATGAAGAATATAGGAGATTGTTGTCCCATGTAGCACACAGCCAGTACTAGCCAGAAATTCCTGGAGCTCCTTTAGTATTTCTTTAGGCCTCTTGGAAGCGTCCCTGACCAGTTTTCTCATCTTTTCATCAATTTTGGAGGGACAGCCAGTTCTTGGTAATGTCTCCGTTGTGCCATATTTTCTTCACTTGATGCCGACTGTCTTCTTCCATGGTATATCTATGCTTTGTAAATTATTTCAACAATGAGATCCCTCTGATGCTTTGGAAGCTCTCTGCCAACCATGGTTTTTGTTCTGAGATGCAACTAACAGGAAAATCAGCTGAACTTTATTTGTCATAAATCAGAGTCACTTTAAATGATGGCAGGTGTGTAATGACTTCTATTTAACATGAGTTTGAATGTGATTGGTTTATTTGAACACAGCCACATACCCAGTTATATGAGGGAGTGAACACTTATGCAACCAGGTTATTGTAATGTTTGTATTTTTCATTTTTCTACCTCGTAGATTTCAGTTGGTTTTTCAATTGAATTGTTCACTTTATAGGTCACATTTGTCACATCCTCACATTCCTGAGCCACTTACACACCTGCTCGTCTCCCACTCCCACACCTGTTTCCAATCCACAATTACATACCTGTTCCCAATTGCCCCATTACCAACAGTATTTCTGCAGTCCCCTGCCATCCCTTCCTTGCCAGATCATGGTCATTTATCACATGTGCTTCGAGTTTGCGGTCAGTTCGGATTTATCGTGTACCGACCAATTGCACGTCCCCGACTACTCTGCTTGCTCCCTGCCTGTACTTCTGCCGTCCGCCCGTGTACCGACCTACTGACTGTCCCCGACTACTCTGCCTGCCACTGGTCAGTAACTCTGCCACCTGTCCGAGTGTCGATTCCGATCACCCTACCTGTGTCTCCCCCTTTGCCCTTCCTTTCTGAGACTGGGTCCCCACTCCCGTTCATTAAAAATGTATGATTTATTTTTGTCTTAATCTTCAACATCACAATCTGGCATTTTAACAGGGGTGTCTAAACTTTTTATATCCACTGTGTATATTATCAAACCCATAAGTTCTGTCATGGTGATGATGATGATGATGATGATGCATTGTATATGGCAGACACCTTTCTTAACACTCAAGGACATCTTAAAGACAACATTTATGCATACCGGAAAAAGTACTACCTATATCGGTTGCAAAACAGTTGGGTGGCATAAAAAATATGATGCTAGTTGAGATGGCTAAATTGTCCAGTATCATACTAAATATCATTAGTACTAAATATCATAGTATCAGCAAGCTTCGCATAGTGAGTTGTCCAGTAAGACAAGGATGAGGATGTACAGACAGGTGCCAAATTCATGGAAAACCCAACAATGTGTCTCAGTAAGGTTTTGTTCCACTACAAGGGACTAGAGGGATGAAATACCATTTACCCAATGATATTCCCTAATTTGGTGGTGGAGAGCGCTGTCACACATTTAGATCCTTTCCTCTCACCATATTGATTCATAAATCATGGTCAACTGGGTTGCTCAGCATTGTTATACATGCCACAGACCATTATAGGACGTTAATTGCTAAATTGTATCACGCAGAACACATGTATGGAAGCATATGCATTTGCTATGTTCGTATTCATTTATTCAGGTTTTTCTTTTAATTTGTCACCTGTCTGTGTTTATAGGGCCGTCTGTCCATTCCCAAAATATCTAATAATTTCAATATTTTGGGGGTGTTGTGTACTTTTAGATGTGGTTCAAAAGAACAATTCAACGTTTATTATTCTTTGTTATGAAACTAGCACAAGCAACAGTCCTTGTTGGCATAATCCCTACAGAGTAATTTTGCACACAGTGTCAACCCTGATTTCATTACAAGAACTTAAATCTATTTAGAAGCACAACCATTTTTATATAGCATCTATAGTGGTTTAAACTTCAAATTTTGTACACTTGTAAGAACATTTTATGGTAATGAACCATGTAAGTTGTTTAAACTTATGGGCATGCTGTTTTTTCTATAAACTTTGCGCTAATGTCCTTTACTCTAACTTGTCTAAATATCTCTGTGTAATGTGACTGTGATTCAACATTGCACTGCAGAGTAATTGCATTGCAACGCTGGAGGTGATTTTCATTACATGACTTTCATACAAACAGTACCATATTAATTGTGAAAATAAATGTTTCTATGTTTTGGTATGTACATTTTTGCAGTACTTCTATTAAGCTGTCAAAAATATTTTAGATGTCCATATTTGCTTGATGCTAATCATTGATAGACTATTTTAACTTACATGTTTATTCTGTGTTTTTTTTCTTACTTTTTTACAGACATAATTACAGAAATCATATATTATTGCAAGGCTTGCAAAAGTCTGGTAACGTTCTAGGGACTTTAGGATTTTTATGTGAATTCTGGAGAACCAGTGCATTTCTTTAAAGTTACCAGCATTTGAATTTCTAGCAATGTCTGTGAATACACAATTTTATTATTGTTGTATTTGCTAACAATGTTTTCCCCAAACAGGGATTACAGAGTTAGCAGGGGCAGTAGATTATAGAATGCAAAATGGATAAAAAATGTTAGATTATTGCTTACACTACCTAAGGCTGTATTAATAAATTAAATTAGTTTTGATTAAAGACAGGAAATTGCAGATGGATTTTGACTCCCATCTTATTAACTTGTATTTGCTGCTAAGTCACATTTTGATACAGTGACCTTTTTGCCTTCACATATAATGTCAAACAAAATATTTTGATATTTTCTTCAAAACAGCTGTACAAATTGCTACTACTTTTATTTTATTTTATTTTCAAATGAATGTATGTGTCAATTAGTATAATGAAAGGACAACCACTCTGAACACCTGGTTCATTGATATGCAGACAGTAAATAGTGTTTACAGTAACTCGGTTGTTTTTCCAGATTGGACAAAGTGACAGCAGAGCCAACATGGCAAAATGTGGTTGTTGTTTTAGATTAAAATCAACGCTACAAAGAATTTGCCCCATTCGGGCAATCACGTACCACGCACGCAAGTCATGCAAGTCACAATTGAGAGATGTGGTTGTGTAACAGTGGCAATGTAAATATTTATGTGTGTGATATGCTGCAGTAGCCATCAATGATTTCTATCCAGTTTGTTGGGTACAAAAGTATTATTTTTTAACAATCCACAAAGAGGGGCAGTAAAATACTTTGTTTTAGAAAGCTGAAACCTTAAAAAAAATGATAATAGCTTAGTGTACATAACGCAGGAGTCTCAAAGTAATTTCAAAAGCCACATTTTTTTCCTTTACCGTGAAATTAAGTTTAGACTAAACAGAATTGGCTCCTAGATCAAATCTAGATCTCGAGCAGCCAGTTGGAGACTTGATACACAACTGACATATTTCTCAATCATTTAGCAGATGCTTTCATCCCGAGCAAATTACAGTAGTTAGTGAGTGGATGAATAAGAATGGGGATCCTCAAACCTTTTCTCAGGGACGGGCAACAAATTCTTCATCTTCATCCATTTATCTGGTATCCGGTCGCAGGGGCAGCAACTCCAGCAGGGGACTCCTAACTTCCTTTTCCCAAACTAGATTTGCCAGCTCTGACTGGGGGATCCCGAGGCGTTCCCTGGCCATTGTCGAAATACAGTCTCTCGACCTAGTCCTGGGCCTACCCCGAAGGTCTCCTCCCAGCTGGACCTGCCTTGAACACCTCCCTAGGGAGATGTCCTGGGGGCATCCTTATCAGATGCCTGAACCACCTCAACTGGCCCCTTTTGACGCAAAGGAGCAGCGGCTCTACTCCGAGTTCCTCACGGATGACTGAGCTTCTCACCCTATCTCTAAGGGATAAGCCAGCCACCCTTCTGAGAACTCATTTCAGCCGCTTGTACACATGATCTAATTCTTTCAGTCATGACCCACCCTTTATGACCATAGGTGAGGGAAGGAACGAAATTTGACCGGTATATCGAGAGCTTTGCATTCCAGTTCAGCTCTCTTCGTCACAACAATGTGGTAAAGCAAATGCAATACCGCCCCCGCTGCTCCGATTCTTCGGGCAATCTCCCGCTCCATTTTCCCCTCACTCGTGAACAAGACCCCAAGATACTTGAACTCCTTTACTTGAGGTAATGCCTCATTCCCTACCCGGAGCAGGCACTCCATCGGTTTCCTGCTGAGAACATTGGCCTCATATTTAGAGGTGCTAGTCCTCATCCCAACCGTTTCGCATTTGGCTGCAAACCGGACCTGTGAGTGCTGGAGGTCACAGACCGATATTGTCATCAGGACCATGTCATATGCAAAAAGCAGCGATGAGATCCCCAGTCCACCGAACTGCAACTCCTCCCCACCCTGACTATGCCTCGATATCCTGTCCATAAAAGTTGCACAAAATTCATGTTTCAGAATTTTTCCAGAGCTAGCACACCAGTTAGTTTGTGGACTAATTATCACTCCCTTGATAAAGTGAATTAGATGAGTTAGTTCAGGACTACAACACAAATTGGAAATTTCTGCCGAGGACAGGTTTGAGAATCACTGCAATAGAACACTTTCTTATGGCGGTACATGAGACAGCTATGATAACTTGAGACAACTTGTTGTTACAGTGATCATGATAAAGTAAGCTAGTTGCATTTGGATTGCAAACCTGTGGAATGTTTTGAGGTTGTTTTTCTTTGTGCACAATTGTAAGAAAGTAAGTTGGATGCATTAAAACTATTTATTGTGTTGCATTTTTCTCAGTAATTAAGGTTGTTTTTATGTGGATGTTTTTCATTAAAAGACAGTTGATATATCAATATTAAAGCATACATTAAACAAAAACGTTTTATTTGCCTGTATTGTTGTACCTTCCATAAGGGTTTTAAAATGCGGTCATATCTGCATGGTCATTTGATTAAATGTATCTAAACGTTTCTTTTTTGTATATTAATCCTTGAAAGTTATGGCAGGTACTTTTCAGTCATTTGATTGATACTGTTCATTCCTTCACTTCCAATAAAATATTTTTTAACTTTACCATGCAGGCAGTGTTGTTACAGCATATAATAGGTAGAACAATATATATTCAAATTGTTTGGCAAAAAAACAATAGCTATTTATGCTTAGAATGTTGAGAATTAATAGAAATATATAATGTCTCTATGGTTGCTAAGTCAGTTGGCTTTATTATAAATCTGTAATGTTGGCCTGTGTGCAGTCAGAATAGATGTGGTAATTGGTGGATACCTATTTATCGGTGAATAGGAACTAATCATTGTGTATAAGGATACCAATAGACACTGTTTTTCACAATTTTACGCAGTTGATGATGTCTAAATATTGAAATAAATGTTTGATATCAAACTAAATTGTTTCTTCGTGATCATGAATAATTTTTACCTATGTCACAGAAATGTATAGAAATGTAATTGATCTTTGATTCACAGATACATTGTGATGTGATGGTATACTTCTGCATCACAGCAACATTTTATTATGTCCTTTTTATTCATCTTAGAATCAAGTGGTGATGCAATATTTCAGTACAACAGCAGGACTTAATGACATGTCAATGTTTCATAAAATGTATAAATAATAGTATAGTTACAAGGAACCATGAGACTCAATCCTTTGACAATGTAAGTATGGGGAAGCAGCCATAACATCATTGTAAGCAAATGGCAGCAGAAATAATCCCATGGTAAGCATTTATATAATTTTTACTCTGGTCAGACCTAATGTCTGCCATCTTGAATGATTTCCCTCTGTTTTTACACCCTATAGGGCGACAACTGTAAGACGCATGTATGCCACTGGCCAGGTAAAACCGTTATTGTTCATTCTATGTAAATTTGTTATATGTTTCATGAAATGTTTACTGTACAAGATGGCAAAAATTATAGGTGGAATGATGCAATGCTGTACCTTTTGGGAAATGAGGCATGTAGACAAAGAATCACAGTTAGATTCTGTCCAGTTTTGATCCATGAACAAGATAAATGCAACCGGTTGTCAGGGGAGAATCCTTATTCAGCAGAGTCCAAGATGTTGATCTTCCATAGTTCTTACATGTTCTCCAAAAATTACAAGGTTAACACAGTCTTTTATGCCAGGATACATAGGAAGCGGTCAGTGATCATAACCAACCATTAGAGTCCAATATCCTCCAATAGGAAAGGATTAACCAATGGTCTTTTGTAGGAATGTTCCAACCTATGGCCAATGGGCCTATTCATAGAGCCTATGACAGTCACATGGACAACTCCAATCAGGAGGTATGAAAAGGATTTTTGGGGCCCATCAGTAACAGACATCACATCTTATCTAATGTCCTTTGTTCAAAGTTAGTCAACACATACAGTGGATATCAAATGTCTACACACCCCTGTAAAAATGCCAGGTGTTTCTGAGGTACAGGTGCTGGTCATATAATTAGAATATCATCAAAAAGTTGATTTATTTCAGTAATTCCATTCAAAAAGTGAAATTTGCACAATGTGTACAGTCATTCCACACAGACTGATATATTTCAAGTGTTAATTCCTTTTAATTTTAATGATTATAACTGACAACTAATGAAAACCCCAAAATCAGTATCTCAGAAAATTTGAATAAACTCCAAACAATGAAGACAATGAAGATCCGTCCTGAAAACTTGAATCTCAGAAGTTCCATCATTAGTGAAGCTTACTACCTATTTAGACAAGTTTCCATAAAAGTCCAAGTTTCTTTTCCATACAGAACTGGCTTGGTTGATGTTTCATTCAATGTGCTAGCTTTATGCCTGGTAGCAAATGACAGTGGAATGAGTATCCGTTGTCTGATCAGACTTGACTTTGCTTAGCCAAATCAAAAATGGTTACGTCTATGCTATTCCACCATTAAAATGTCAAACCTTACAAGATACAAAACAATTTCTAAATAAAAATTGTTAAAAAATATTATAAGAATGGAAGATGTAAAACATAGCTACTGCCAAATGCACTGTTATAACTACGATAATAGAAAGAAAAAACATTTTCATGCATAAATTTCATTTATGTACCAATTTGATTTGCTTTAAGCCTTAAGCTCAACTCTTCCCAATCATAATCAATGTTCATATCATACACTTCATTAAGCAGGTGGACACGTCTGGCACTGCAGGATTCGAGTCCCTGGCGGCATAGTGTGTTACTGATGGTAGCCTTTGTTACTTTGGTCCCAGCTCTCTGCAGGTCATTCACTAGGTGTGGTTCTGGGATTTTTGCTCACTGTTCGTGTGATCATTTTGACCCCACGGGGTGAGATCTTGTGTGGAGCCCCGGATCGAGGGAGATTATCAGTGGTCTTGTATGTCTTCCATTTTCTTATAATTGCTCCCACAGTTGATTTCTTCACACCAAGCTGCTTACCTATTGCAGATTCAGTTGTCCCAGCCTGGTGCAGGTCTACAATTTTCTTTCTGGTGTCCTTTGACAGCTCTTTGGTCTTGGCCATAGTGGAGTTTGGAGTGTGACTGTTTGAGGTTGTGGACAGGTGCCTTTTATACAGATAACAAGATCAAACAGGTGCCATTGATATAGGTAACGAGTGGAGGACAGAGGAGCCTCTTAAAGAAAAAGGTACAGGTCTGTGAGAGCCAGAAATCTTGCTTGTTTGTAGGTGACCAATTTACCAATCGATTTATTAAAAATCCTACAATGTGATTCTCTGGATTTGTTTTTCTCATTATGTCTCTCATAGTTGAAGTGTGCCTATGATGAAAATTTAAGGCCTCTCTCATCTTTTTAAGTGGGAGAACTTGCACAATTGGTGGCTGACTAAATACTTTTTTGCCCCACTGTGTGAAATACATCGCTATTTATGAATAATGGTATCCTACAGCATCGTTTGTATATAAAAAAATGATGTAAACATTTTCTTCTGTCAACAGTATGGGGATGTTATTGTTTTTTTGGGAAAAAGTTGGTAACTTTTCAGATATTACAAATAATAACAAGTCCCAACTGCAATACCGATCTCGTGCTTTCATCTAGTGGCTGTTAGATGTTTTGCGGTTTAACCAAAGGCATGTATTCTTTCTAATTCATTTTAGAATGGTTTATTTCTAGGTAGAGGAATCGATATTTTTATGGGGTGCCTATATTTTTGACCTTCTGTTATTTATTTTATTCATTTGTTTCAGCCTAAAACACTGTAATATGACTATAAAGACATGGAAATATCAGAAAATAACAATCATAATTTTTTTTATAAATATTTCCAAAATATACCCTATTGCAGAAATTTGTATCGTGAAGCTTTTTTTAGCCATTCCAAGAGATGAGCTTTCAAAATAGAGTTCCCAGAAGTCTATTTCTGTGTTTTTTTTTGTAGCTAAGGGGGATGTGATCACCAGGATGCATCATAATAGATGATATGTGTTACAGAAATGATTCTAGGACTCAAAATGAGCAAAAAGTGAAATCCGGCCAAAAACACACTGGACCTGGGATTAAGTCAATGGAAAGTGACACCATGAGTGAAAAGCAGAATCACAGCAAATACGGCCACAGGAAGCGTCATCCTGAACCACATATGTCAGGGATTCTATTGACAATAAAATTACTCTATCATCAACAATGGGGGATGACTTTTGGTCTCTGTATATGAAAAGACTACAGACTGTCTTAGCAATATATGTTATTCTTTCAACTTAGCCAATATCCTTTGTTAAGTGAAGGTTCAGATTTATTGACCCACCCATCTCTAGTATTGCTTGCAGTTTGTAAAAATACAGTGAGGAACCAAAAATCCAGAAGATCACATTGTATGATTTGTATTATTATTTTTTTGCATTTTATTGCATGGCATAAGTATTTGATACATCCGAAAAGCAGAACTTAATATTTGGTACAGAAACCTTTGTTTGCAATTACAGAGATCATACGTTTCCTGTAGTTCTTGACCAGGTTTGCACACACTGCAGCAGGGATTTTGGCCCACTTTCGGGGCTGTCGCTGGGCAATACGGACTTTCAGCTCCGTCCAAAGATTTTCTATTGGTTTCAGGTCTGGAGACTGGCCAGGCCACTCCAGGACCTTGAGATGCTTCTTACAGAGATACTCCTTAGGTGCCCTGGCTGTGTGTTTCAGGTCGTTGTCATGCTTGGAAAACCCAGCCACGACCAATCTTGTATGCTCTTACTGAGGGAAGGAGGTTGTTGGCCAAGATCTCGCGATACATGGCCCCATCCATCCTCCCCTTAATACGGTGCAGTCATCCTGTCCCCTTTGCAGATAAGCATCCCAAAGAATGATGTTTCCACCTCCATGCTTCACGTTTAGGATGGTGTTCTTGGGGTTGTACTCATCCTTCTTTTTCCTCCAAACACGGCAAGTGGAGTTTAGACCAAAAAGCTCTATTTTTGTCTCATCAGACCACATGACCTTCTCTCATTCCTCCTCTGGATCATTCAGATGGTCATTGGCAAACTTCAGACGAGCCTGGACATGCGCTGGCTTGAGCAGGGGCACCTTGCGTGTGCTGCAGGATTTTAATCCATGACGGCGTAGTGTGTTACTAATGGTTTTCTTTGAGACTGTAGTCCCAGCTCTCTTCGGGTCATTGACCAGGTCCTGCCGTGTACTTCTGGGCTGATCCCTCACCTTCCTCATGATTATTGATGCCACACAAGGTGAGATCTTGCATGAAGCCCCAGATCGAGGGAGATTGACCGTCATCTTGAACATGTTCCATTTTCTAATAATTGCGCCAACAGTTGTTGCTTTCTCACCAAGCTGCTTGCCTATTTTCCTGTAGCCCATCCCAGCCTCGTGCACGTCTCCAATTCTATCCCTGATGTCCTTACACAGCTATCTGGTCTTGGCCATTGTGTAGAGGTTGGAGTCTGTTTGATTATGTGTGTGGACAGGTGTCTTATACAGGTAACAAGTTCAAACGGTTGCAGTTAATACAGGTATTGAGTGGAGAACAGGAGGGCTTCTTAAAGAAAAACTAACAGGTCTGTGAGAGACGGCTATCTTACTGGTTGGTAGGGGATCAAATACTTATGTCATGCAATAAAATGCTAATTCATTATTTAAAAATCATACAATGTGATTTTCTGGATTTTTGTTTTAGATTCCGTCTCTCACAGTTGAAGTGTACCTATGATAAAAATTACAGACCTCTACATGCTGCAAAATCAGCAGTGTATCAAATACTTCTTCTCCCCACTGTATGCTTGTCATTTTGTTGAGAAAAAGTGCAGAGTGCAGGAGGTGAGCTGAGGGTTTCGGGAGCAGCAGCCGATGACAGATCAGCAATCTACAACAGGATCTGACATGGATGATGTACAATTACCCCCCTCCCCCTTGGTGTGTATCTATGAACCAAACGAAGACCCCAGTAAAACAGAAAATGTCCAACAGCTCTGTGAAGAAGTGGGGAGGGAATACATAGACTCCAAATAAGGGTAATGGGAGGGGTGGTAATGTCTGGGGTCATGTGTAAATGATAAACCAATCATGGAACGATGTTGTATAAAAGGGAGGGGACTGAAAGATGATGTAATGGTAAACCAATCATTGTACATAAAATGTGTACCTCCCTCATGAACATCATAAATAAAAACGTAATAAAAGGGCGTGGGCTTTTTTGGATCGGAGACTCAAGAGGAGTTGATCTAACTCTTAGCTATTGGACCCTCCCGGAACCTGGCCCTGTCCGTACTGGTGATTGACAAACCAAAATTAAGGTAGGAACTTGTAAGAGCTCTGTCTCCCTCTTGGGGTGTGTGTGTGTGTGTGTGTGTGTGTGTGTGTGTGTGTGTGTGTGTGTGTGTG
>JACXGJ010010493.1:0-21833 GCA_016801105.1 Esox niger
ACACACACACACACACACACACACACACACACAGAGGGAGCAGGGTAGTAAAAAACTACCCTATTTCCTGCCCCTGGCCTCTGACCTATAATCTCTCCCCCTAACCTCTCTTTACACCTCACAGAGCCAGACAGGGCCACAGGACTAGGTCTGCTTGACATCAGTTCAACAGATCACCATGTATTTAACATTTGTGGATGGATAATTGTTTCAGTATTCAAGCCAGTCCCCATCATCCCATTAGATAGAGCAGGCTACACTATGCTTGCCAGGCTGAGGGGGTTTCAGGAAGCCGTCTCTGCCCATGTCTGCTGACCTATGACTCACCTCTGGGGAGGAACACGGTCTGGCACAGTGCTGTCACCACCTTCATTTATGACAACATTATTAGTATGTCTGTTTGTGTGTGTGTGTGTGTGTGTGTGTGTGTCGCAGTGTGAGTGTTGGAATTTGTTTTTGTGTGTGTCACCATTTGTCGTTTCCTGTTTTTCCAGCTATGCGCACAGACCAATCCCAGGCAGGCCGTGGTAGAGGAGAAACGTGTGTGTGTGTACAGGACATTAAGGAATTTACCAGGAATCATGCTCCAGATGCATCATGCTGTGTGTGACATTTGGTTCTATGACCTTGCTTTACTCTTTACCCACACACACACACACACACACACACACACACACAAAAATGGTGAATGCATTTTTCATTAATGAGGTGCAAAGGTCCTCCAATTATTTTTGTAAACATGCACAATTCCAATCACAGAACCGGACCCACACAAACCATTATTTACACTTACACAGATACACAAGCCAATGCATGGAGTCACACATGCATGGAGTCACAAATGCATGGAGTCACAAATGCATGGAGTCACACATGCATGGAGTCACACATGCATGGAGTCACACATGCATGGAGTCACACATGCATGGAGTCAGATATGCATGGAGTCACACATGAAGTCTTCTCCACAGCAGTCTTCCTTCATACATGCAGAATGTCACTGTCTTCCCTCTCTGTTCAACTGAACCAATGGGAATGTCACCTTTTGGTGAGCTGGGGGTCTGAGGAGGGGGGGGGGTGGAAGCAGGGGTCTAGAAAGCAAACCAAATGGTCGCATTTTGTGAACAATATCTTTGGGCTTTTTGAGTATAAAGTTGGTCTCATTCTGGAGCCTCGCTCTGTGCATTTTAAATCGGTCGCATTAGCACAACCTTCACATATAACCTGTTTGATCATTTTCCAAGTGAATCGCTCCTGTCCTGATGCAGAATGCAACTCTCTGCTTGTGTCTGTTTGTGGCTGTGTGTTTGTGGCTGTGTGTTTGTGGCTGTGTGTTTGTGGCTGTGTGTTAGTGGCTGTGTGTTTGTGGCTGTCTGTGCCACTCAGTCCCTCTCTGTCACCCCTCCTCCAGACGATGCAGTAACTGTGACAACAGCATCCTGTTGAGGCTTGAAACAGACCCTATGTAGGCAGCTAATGCCCGGTGCAATTAGAATTGAAAAGAGGCAGAAAGATGGAGCAAATCAAGCAAGCAAGGAAGCCAAGATCATAGCCAAAATGCAACATACCGTACAATATCACCAAAGACAAGATGCTATTTACAAGTTCAAATCAGTTTTACAAAACAAACCATCTCTCAATCCAACTATGCCGAATACCCAATCTGTGTTTGGTATATTAGCAACATATCAAACAATGTAAAATATATACTGCAAATCGTCGTTGGCCTTATTGAAAAGTACGTGCTCATCACCCTAGCAGCTGTCAGGCAAAATGCTACCAGCGAATTGTGTGAAACTAAATGTGTCCCTGTGATCAACAAAACAGTTCCCAGGCAGTGCCACTCTGATGACTGAAAGATACAATAGATCAGGCTCAGTGCTGCCACCTATGGTCAGGAAAGAAATTCAAAAAGACACCAGTCCACAAATCCCTTAGCAGATAACGTCACAACACTGTTACTGTTGATTGAGACTTTCCACTGGACTTTAGCATGTTGTGCATCAACACAAATGTACCAAAACACTTTCAATCCCCCCAAGCCTCTCTGGGGAATATCCTCACTGATTATCCAGGGAAAAGCTATGCACACGCTTAACTATTAGAAACTCACTACACCATCTTTTGACACGGTTTCACAACACAGCAGCTGGCAGCGACATGAAATATCTTTAAACATGTCTCTAAACATGTGTCTACACATGTCTGTACACGTCTCTAAACGTGTCTAGGGAAAGAGGAGGTCAAATGAACAACACTGCATTATAAATGAATAAGATAAATGAAGATCTGTGGAGAGTTAAACGTTTGAAAAATATTACATGGTATTGATATCATTTTGACTGATTTTGCTAAGTTGAAATAGCACACTGGGAAAAAATGGACTAGGTGACATGTTGAAAACCCAGTCTGTAGTTTCCACTATCCTCAGGCAACAGGTAGACATTACTTAGGAAACGATTAAGTGTTCTGATGGATGCAGATAAGATGGGGATGAAGGGAAAGTGGAACAGAAGAGAAGGTAGAGACAGTCGAGCTATGCGGCTATCTCTTCTCCTTCGACAAACACCGAAGCAGATAATCAGACCATTAACCACTCTTTAAATGTCACGTTCACTGTCAGACCACTTAAGTCATTACTGCCAAGTGCCTGTAGGTCAGCTTTGGAACACTAACAAGGACAGACAACTTCTTGAGACTAGTAGGCACCGCGCTGTCAATAATTCTATTATCTTTCACTATTTAAAGCAAAATAATGTTTTTTATTATTATGTATGACATATTTTGATCAACATCAGGTAGGTGTTTCTGTGCTCTGTACTCTATGGCTTTTTGTTCAACCTGACTAGTTACACAGCCTGCATATCAGATCCTTATCAGATACATTTCAGATTAATATCTGGAGTAGTATCCACAAAACAGCTTAAGGGTAAAAGTAGCTCCATAGTTGCAGATTACCAGGTTATTATGTCAGTGATGCAGTCACTTCACCAACAAACAGAAACAACCCAATAACCTCAGAGATCAAGGTTGTGACAATTCGATGCTACTTGGCCACAGGGAAAATTCTGCTATGCAGCGCAGATGAACTACATATCTCAGTCATCTGTCAGTAGAATATTACACAAAGCAATAAATGCCTAAATGAGCCCAAATCCTGCGACAAATCATTTGGTTTCCTCATGATGTTCACCAACTACAAAGAAACAAAGCAGACTCCATGGTCATAGCTGGACCACCCAGTGTAGTTGGTGCTATAGATAGACACACAGTTTAACAAATTATTGCACCATCAAAAGATGAACGATCATTTTAATTTTAATATCCTTATTTCAATATGGCAACCTGACACGATCTTCTAAAGTATTGCTATGATGAATTCCCTGATGGAGACCCCTCCCCTAGCAGCCAATCACTGTGGGCATTGTGAGTAAGCTTGTTCATGGAACATAGCAACGGGTTCAACCCCGCCTTTTCTCGTAGCTTAAGACTTCTCCCTATTCCTTAGTAAAAGTTGGTCTTAGCAGCTTTGTAAATAGGTTTTAAGAGGAAACTCTTAGCTAAAAACTTTCAGTGCTGTTTAGAAGTCCTCCTAGTGGTGAGATAAAATGTTTTGTGAATACAGCCCCTGATCTATATCGGATCCATATTGGATCTATATCTGATCCATTATAAATATATATTAGGTATTCTCTTAACAGGTCCCTCTACAGTCGCACTCCATTCACCAATTCCCTGTCACCTCAGGAACGCTGTCCTGCAATTCCATAATTCCCGCTCCACAGTCCCGGTAATTCCTCTTCTCCGGCTGGCCAGACACTCCAAGGCCACTTCCTTCCCTGCCCGACTGCTCCCCTTCCAGCTGCTTGCAGGCCTGGTCAGCCCAGCCTACACTATTAATAGGATAACAATGACTGACCAAACCCCCGACCCCCCAACCCTGGCCAGCATCAGCAGAGAGACCATACAGTGTCAGAACAACTATCAGTGTACTATGAAAATAAAGTGAACTATGATGGCTAAAAATCAAAAAATCGCATCATAATTGTTTGGATGCAATATATGGTATATATAGATGCAATAAAGGGTATATCAAAAATATGTAACTATCAGGATGACAAGCAACATTCTAAATTGAGTTCTTGCTACATGGCAAAATGAGTTAGTCTACCTGCAGACATTTTGTTATCTACAGTCAGAGAAACAGCCTTTACTGTAGGCACTAGGCAGGAGACACTGTAATCATGCTGGCTTGATAAATGTGGGGACAAGACTGCAAAAGTAGTTAACTACTACCCTCGGTTCCCCTTGCTCCTTGCTGCACTGTGTTGGAATGTGACTCCAAACTCGAGATTATAAATAAATGTCACATTTAAACAGCCGGCCCGGCAAGCACGGAGCAGTCCAGAACCACACACAGCTCTCCAGAACCGCACACCAACATAAATCAAAGAACTGGAGTCTCAGGACAGCAAACATAAAGTTGATGAGAGAGAGATGAGTTAGATTTTCCACTAGCAGTTTGAAGTGATACACTGCTCCAGTTTTGTCCCACTATTAGTCAAGAAATGTGTAACACATCCTTTCGTGTCCTTTAAAGAAAAAGACAGAAGGGCCAGTCTGTTCATTCAGTCAAGGCTCTCTCTCCTTCTCAACACTGACAAACGAGTGTAACTCTGTTCTCTCTGGCACGTGAATCACTTCCCTCCACACCTCCTTTTCTCACCCACTTGTTCCCTCCCCCCTTCCCCCACACCACAAAGCGAGCATTCCATAAAGAAAACCCCTCAAACACAGAATTTAAACACTAACCCTCCCGTTTGACCTACCTTTCATTCGGTCTTTCCTCTTTCCTGAGAAACAGAGCTAGTAAATATAGCGCAAAAGCAGGGTGGTTCTTACCTCAGACACGCTCCCACTCCAGCCAAGAAAACACAGAGCATATCATCCTCAGCGCTCCACACAGAAAGCCAAGAGCAACAAGTAGTAACGATGAAGTTTCCCTCCCTCTCCCTTTCTGTTTCTCCCTCTGCTCCGCACTGCTATAATCACTCGGGCTGCAGTAGCTGCAGAGGTCTAGGGGAGTGTGTTTGTGTGTGTGCGTGTGTGTGTGTGTGTGCGTGTGTTTGAGGGAGAGACCGAAAGAAAGAGAAAAAAAAAGAGAGTGTGTGAATGTTTGTGAGAGAGCATGTGTGCGTGTGTCTTAGTGGGCTGCGTGGTGGACTTGAGCGGGGGCATTGACTCTGAGTGCAGAGATCAGGTCCACCCCCTTTTGAGGCTCAGAGCAATGAACAGTGACCAGAACAGAGAGGAGCAGATCTTGACGAAGTGAGGAGTTAAGAGACAAAATTAAATATACAGTATATCCTAATTTCTCACTTAAACACTCATTCCCTTCCAAATATCTTTCTTGCTTTCCTACTTTCAATCCAAAGAACTAACTGCTTCTGTCATTCTCTATTCCGCCTTCTCTCACACACACTTCACCCCCCCAACCCCACAGTGTTTGTGTGTGCATACGTACAGAGAATGCTGTTGTGCTCCAGCACCCCAGGCTCAGTGGAGGCGGGTCCTAGACCTCAGAGAGCAGAATTCCTTCCTGAGAATGGTCCAATCAGAGCCAGAGCTGCGGTTGCCCAGAACAGATCTGAAGCAAGGACTCTTTTCAAACTACCGCTAGAAGACTATTACTACTCTCAGTCGATGTACAATACAGTGTTTATCAATGTTACTACTCTCAGTTCATGTATAAGGTTTACAGCTGTTACAATCTTAACATTGGTAACCATGTTACAATATTCCATGCAACATATACATTTTTTAGGTGCCATTGTGACAGAATGTATTTACACATGGAGCCTGAAGGACTTGAGAGCCAGCCTCCTCACACCACCTCTCATTGAGCGAGACATGGTTAGACCCCAGTATCCTCTGGGAGTATCTGTTGGAAGAGTGTTCCATATTATCTCCGAATGTGACATGCGACAATTGGCATGTTAACCTGTATAGACTATATATATTCAATATATACTGTACTGGCAAAAAGTCTTGTTCATCCAAATAATTTATCGTAGTGTAAAAAAGCTCTTAGTAAGTGGAGCTAGCAAATAACTTTTTTTATAGTACAAGATTTATTTTGATAAACAACACTTGCTTCCAGATTTGCATAAGATATATATTTTTTCAGTGTAAATGGATGAACATGTCAAGTGTGGCATGTCAAAGTAATCGGATCGTTGAAACGTAACGAAACACACCTCACACCGTCACCTCAGAAAAAAGCTCCCAGCACAAACGACAGAGAGCATGTTAGTTACCAGGTAAACAACATTGTCAGAGAGTTTCTATGCCTTTCAGACCATTGGTCTGGGCCAAAACCCGACACGCGTTATGCCCTACGTTATACCTCTGGCGCACTGACAGTTATTCATTGCTTGTGTGAATAGAAAACTGTATTTGCATAATATGTAAATGTTACTGAAATTAAGCTGTCTCACAGCAATTTTTGTAATCTTAATAGGCTTTAAGAGCCAAAGGGTTGTCCCGAGACCTGTGAGAGTTTCTCTATCTACCAGTCCTTCTCAATCTCTTTCTGTCTCTCTCCCACCCTCCTTCTCCCTTCTTTTCTCCCTCCTGCTCTCCCAACCTGATCAATCATCACAGGCCTCTGGTGTTCTAGCCCCGGAGGAAGAAAGGCATTAGAACACAAAAGAGACAGAATAACCTCTCCTTTCACCTCTGCCCCCTTCCAAGTCTAACCAATAGGGATACCACCTCCTCCTGTACCTCTTTAACCTCATGAATCATCACTCACACCTTTTCCACAAACACTCATTCACCAAACAAGCAGCAAAAACCTGTCTCCGGAATTGAATATTTCCTGAAACCTCTGAAACTGGGCTACAGCCCCTAGAGGTTGATTAAGGTTCACCTCACCTTTCTGTTCTGACTACAGTTGTGTGTGGTCATTGTAGAGACATTCTGTTTGTTGGTTTTTACTCAAGTCCACTGGGATAAGGCTTTTATGTATGGCATTGGATAGGGTTGTGGAATGAGTAAAAGGCACAAGAAAATACAAACCATCAGAAAAGGCAAATGCTGTAATATTCTAGAGGTTTGGCAATATCTACTAATAGTACGGGAATGAGATGGACTTTGCATATGAGTAAGACATAGCAAGAGTAAGACAGAAGTCAGACAGAACCTGCAGAGAGATACAGAAGGCATTGGTATGTAGGCTATAGAGTTACACAGGAACACAGTGAGACAGGCACAGAATATACTCCTCTGTGTAACTTGCTCTGACACACCTCTCTCTTTATCTTTCCCTCAATTTATCTTTCTCTTCTGTCAGTACACCTCTCTTACCCTCTCTTGTCTCTCTCCCTCTGATTTTCCGTGCCTGTCTGTGTGATGGCGTCAAATTGTGTTTCAAAACGTGTCTATCTAGTGTGTGTGTGTGTTTGTGTGTGTGTGTGTGTGTGTGTGTGTGTCACCAAACAGGTCAGACTGAAAGGTGTACAGTATCTATCCATCAGGCTAGAGGTGACAGGACCGTAAGCTCTTGGGGCTGTTACATGTGTCCTCTGCCTCCCATGAGAATGGCCAGAAACCTGAGAGGAGAGCAGGAAGCTAAAGCGGGGACAAACAAGGGGAGAGTGAAAACAGAGACGGGGTGATGGACAAAAACTAGAGTCTTAGTGACGGAATGATAAAAAGAAACAGAAAGAGAAAATAACGAAGTAGAGAGGAGGAAAGCGTAACATAGACTCAAAGAAGGTAAAGATGGTCTGTAATCTTTATTGAACAGGCTCAAAGGACCAAGGAGTGGTCACCAGACCTGTGAGTTTCTCAATCGGTCCTTTGCATTCGCTTTCTGTCTCTTCCTCACTCCCTCCCTCCCTCGCTCTCCTTTCCTTCCTTCTTTCCTCTCGCCCTCCCAACCTGATCAATCGTCTCAGGCTGAAGTTAGAGATTAGGCGAGACACCTGGTCTGCTCCGCAACTTTCCCCTTCAGTCTTATAAACATGCTGGTTCACACAGTGTGTATGGATTTAAATCTTGATCATTGTGTATGTGTTTAAGCATTGGTCAGTGCGTATCCGTGTAAATCTTGATCAGTGCTTGAACGTGGATCAGTTGATGCTCTATAAACAAGGTTGAACCACATCCAGTTTTATGGAACACATATGAATGAATGAATCTGTTTGGACAGATTCACTCCCCTACTTTGGTGCTGAGTTGTTGTTAGATCCACATCCACAGTTTATCTCTAAATGTCATCCTGTGCTTGTTGCCTCTCATTAGCATCAATGCTAGTCACAGGGACACACTCCACTGGGGCTCTGGTCTTTCATGTGCCAGGCCCATTTAAAAGTGTGTAACAGCAGCACGCTCAGTGTGGCTGTGGGGTGACACTATCTTATTCAGCCCAATGGATGAGTCATCCTCTGATCCCGTCAGAGCTTCGGATGCCGAACAGACGCAGAAAAGATGGAATGTATTTGTGGCACTGAGAATACTTGTTCTGAATCCCTGATTTTACATAACTAACTGAAGTGACTTTGTTCTCCGTTTGGCCCAGACTAGAGTAATGATGTCTAAGGCTTTTAGACTGAGAATAGGCCAAACAGTACCAGAACAATCAACAATAGGAATGAAACATTACATGGAATGAAGAGTAACTTTAGCAGACATTCGTATCTAGAACATCTTACAGATGTTAGTGTGTAAACGTCATAACCCGTGGGAGTCGAACCGACATATCTTACATTAGAAGTATCATGCTCTTACCAAGAAGTATCACGCTCAACAAATAGTTCATTTCTGTCTCATTTATGTTACTGGAAATGTTGTGATTCAAGTCCAAGTCCATTAGAAGCTATGGCCAACATTACTGGAGGTGGTTCTCCTAGTCTGGTGAGCGTTTTAAACGAATCATCTCCCAGGCCACTTTAAACGAATACATTCATAAGAAAATGACATTTGAGTTGGATTACAATGACAACCAACATGATTGACCAATGAATGATTGACTACTAGGATGTGTGCACATTTGAAGTGCCCAGAAATAACAAAAACGCAAAGGCTGCACTACTCAGAGATGTGATTTAAAAGAAAGTACATTCAATCAAAGGGTGTACATATGAAAGAGGGCGTAGAGAGTAGGAGTGATATTCCATAGGTTGCCTATGTGTGTAATGTTATCTGAAGAGTAAAGATGGTTACAGTGGGTTTCCGTTATATTTGTGGACAGATATTAAAGTTGTTTATTATCCGTAAATATAAAGCCATTTATTGCACATATAATACTTAACCCTTAACAGGCAAGGCTTTTGTCAGTGAACTCTAGCAGCTCCTTGTGGAAGGTTGGACACCTGCAAGCGTAATCATTGTTGTCGGTCAGGGAATGACCTTTCCGTATGTTCATTGAATACTTCCTGGTTAAATGAGCAGTGAAACACTGATGCTCTTTGATTTTCCTTCCTGGTTGAATCGAAAACTCATTAAATATGACGCTTTGAAAGTCTTTAACATTCACCCATATCATACACGTTTTGGGAGCAATGCTATAAACACATTGTGATGTGGAAGAGTACATTCACATGAGGGTAATTAGAGCCTGCTGATCCTTCATTCTCGTCAATCGGTTGATGCTCAGAAGAACTTGACCATTTGTGACAAGCATGGTAACAACCATCGATTGCTACTTTTCAGTAAATACAGAATGCAAATACCAACAAGGCCATGTTCTTATTACTGCTTAACTATGGCTAATGCCATTTGACTACAAATACTTGTTACAATGCAATCAAAATCGTATACTACAGTAATAAGGACGCAATTTTGCCTGAATAAGTTAACTATTTCATTAAGCCAAGATTCAACAGAACAAGAGTTTCAGTTCAGGAGAACAGGAGTTAACTCAGAGAGGTAAAGGAATGTGAACAGCTGCCATCTTGGAAACAAAGCCACTTATGTGAGGCACATGGGTCAGCCATCTGACCTGCGTTCCTAGATCCCTCCCACACTCCTAATTGGATCCCTCACTCTTTTCTTTCTGGAAGAATTGAACCAACATTCTGACCCAAACAACCTGCCATTCCAGTATTCCATGGGTGTTCCACAAATATCAGCCTGATCCCTGACACTCAAACTCTATGGCCAGACACACACATCCCCATAACTGCTCACAGGCACAAATGATTTACAATGACCTGAAGACCTTTAAAGTTGAGCAGTTTTTCCCAGTAAATCTGGTATATTCTTGAGTGTTTATGATGGGATTTCTACTTTCAGATGAATCATTCCAACACTAAAATCATTCAGACAGGACAAGAAGATTATTGTCAATCAAAACTTTTTGGGACATTGAGAAGGAAGAGCCTACAGCGACTATATACTACATTTCATAATGTTCATTTTGGAGGAAGAATACCATTTCAGGAATTAACTGTAAATAAATACGACAATATTGGAAAAAAGGCACACATTCAAAATAGTATTTTATTTTAAGTGCCAATATTTATTCTGTATTGGTGGCTTTATGAAGTGATGATGACACAACTAAAGCACAGTGTGCTTAGTTCAACCCCCATGGCTTAATCCCCCACACACAATAAGAGCAGGATAAACAAAAACAGATTCATTTCAGCTTGTCTTGCCTTTCCAACTTTGATTTGATTCTCACAGGAAATGGCTTAGCAGTATGTCAGTATTCACACAATTTTTTTTCTACATGTTCCTCAATCTCTTCAAGTGCTTCTTTCAGTAATTTTATCAATTCAATCCACATACTTAATTAACATAGAAATTAAACATTTGTCAATATAACAATGGTCAATATACTAGATTGTTTACTCTATCCCTTTTATCTCAATGTTTTTCTCACCCTCTCTCTCTATCTCTCTCTCACTCTGGCAAAATGAGAGGTGTTGGCTAATTTACATAAGATTTACACATTGTGCTGTGAAAAGCACATTCCCTCCATGCATTTGTTCAAACCGTGTAACAAGCTCAGAGCTGTGCTTGGCTCTTCCCTGTACTCAACAGTCATATCACGTTACGTACAATCGATGGTGATATGAAACAACACACACACACACACACACACACACACACACACACACACACACACACACACTGCACTCAGTGGATGCGCACTGCACTCAGTAGACGTTTATTACACTCAGTGGATGTTTATTACACTCAGTGGACGCGCACTGCACTCAGTGGACACGCCCTGCACTCAGTGGACACGCACTGAACTCAGTGGATGCGCACTGCACTCAGTGGACGCGCACGGCACTCAGTGGGCGGGCACTGCACTCAGTGGGCGCGCACTGCATTCAGTGGAAACGCACTGCACTCAGTGGACGCGCACTGCACTCAGTGGACGCGCACTGCACTCAGTGGACGCGCACTGCACTCAGTGGACGCGCACTGCACTCAGTGGACGCACACTGCACTCAGTGGACACACTGCACTCAGTGGACGCGTACTATACTCAGTGGACGCGTACTACACTCAGTGGATGCGTACTACACTCAGTGGACGCGTACTACACTCAGTGGACGCGTACTACACTCAGTGGACACACGCACTGCACTCAGTGGACACACACTGCACTCAGTGGACACACACTGCACTCAGTGGACACGCAGTGCATTCAGTGGACGCGTATTACACTCAGTGGACACACACTGCACAAACTATTCCTTCCTCTCCCCCAGCCTTCCTAGTCTCGATTACACTCCTACCCTCCATCCCCACCTAGCTGCCCTCCTTACCTCCTTATGCCTAGCAGGATAATGACACGTCTCTCTCGGCAGGGATCCTGTCTGACAAATGGGGCCAAAGTGCTGCGTACAAACACAGATTAGAAAAAGGGGCTAATAATGCTAACGATGCAGAGAGCACCAATACACAGCAGCAGAAAGGCTTGATGGCAGCTTCCTTAACAGCTAATCCTAGTTCAGTCCTTAACAAACAGACTAACATCCTAAAGACACCTTTATTACAGTACCCAGCATCAGCCTTAAATCACCAACACACCAGCTGCCGAATCTGGCAGCACTGCCCGAAGAGTCTTCTCTCCTAGAGTATGACTGATGGAATATCATTAGTTTCCATACAGCTGTGAAGACACAGCGAGCTCAACCACCTGTTGATTTCAACACACATCACTGTTAGAAAAAGTTAACATGCGTCTCTATTGGGAAAACATTTCAGTTTGAATACCATTTAGTATCACTATGGTTATATCACCATAGTGATGGTGGCGGTACATCACCATAGTGATGGCAGAGGTATATCAATATAGTGATGGTGTGAGTATATCACTATAGTGATGGTGGCAGTACATCACCATAGTTATGGTAGAGGTATATCAATATAGTGATGGTGGGAGTATATCACTATAGTGATGGTGGGGGGTATATCACCATTGTGATGGTGGGAGATGTATTACCGAAGTGATAGTGGGGGTATATCACAAGGGTTGCATGTTAACTCAAAAGGTAAACCGTGGCCATTTCAATTTTCAACCAGAATTATAATACATTTTCTATTACAGAGACAAATCCTATGAAAAATATTGTTAACCTTATTTAAAGGCCCATACAGTGTCCAAACAGCCTACTAACATTTCAGTCCTGAAGCCCCCTTTTATCATAATAACTTTTCTCTATCAGCAGTCACTCAGAGGCTGGTTCTCTCTCTCAGTAAGTCTGTCACCAAGCTTCTTAAAGACACAAACCCAATCTGCTCCATTTCCTCCTTTGGACAGACCAATCAGGTTCCATAATGTGGCCTGTGATCAGCTTGGGATTCTTATGATTATGGTGTATGTGAGAGATGTTATTCATTTATCTCCTCTCCCTCTAATTTCCTCTGTCTTTCTCTCTCAATATCGTTCCTTCTTTCCTCTTTCTGCAGTCTCCTCAACACCCTTAATATTCACTCACCAATCAAATGGCAAATCCTATCCTCGGGGTCTTAATCGTATCCTAACCGTAAAACCAAAAGTACTGAGAAGGCTAAAAGCTAATTGGCTGAACTGGCTTCAGACTGTTGGCTGTTAGCCTCTCACCAGTACATCTACACTCCCATAAACAAGATGTAGGTGGACTGTGTTGCTTTGTGCAGCTATTTGATATACTCATATTTCGTTGTCACTCCCCAGGGCCACAATCAGATCTGCATATTTGGAGTAGTGCCCACATGGAGATTACAGTTGGGAGATGGTGCATGTGTCCCGAGTGGCACTCCACAGTGCACTGTAGACCATGAGGAGGGCCTGTAGTTCACTTTATAGGAAATGAAGGTCCCTTTGTGACACAGCTTGTGTACGCATATTTCTGGTTGGGTTGTATTATAATATCTATTGAAATAGATAAAGACATGAGGCAGATTCCTCTTCCTCAACACAGCACACACACACAGACCCAACCAAACACAGGCCCACTCATCACTCAGTCCAGAGGACAGAACGACATGTGTTTACATAGTGCTTGGTTGACAGACCAATGAACCATGCGGAGTGAGGAGAACACACACTATAACACCTTGGCTAATGTATGACCTCAGTGAACTGACCAGGGAGAAAAGTCCCGTCCGCTTTCCTCAGCTACCACGCCATCGCTTTATATAAGCCTATCTCTGCAGCACCATGCCAAAGCACGTACACACATGCTGAATACAACCAGCACACTGCAGCAAGATTAAACAAACAGACATAAATGGAAATTAAAAAAAGAGAAACAGTAGATACAAAACCTGTTCTTCCCTCCCTAAGTCTATTCGACCCTCAAGACAGTGTCCCGATTGCAGATGGCTGCTGTGACAATTTAAGTGAAAAGTAGTTTCGAGCTGCTCAACATCCATTTATTCAATCCCCGGGCTCAGGTAAAAAGATGAGAGTGAGATGGAGGGGGATATATAGAGGAAAAAGTACAACAAATAAAACCAAAATGGCAACAGCGGGACAAAGAGAGAGGGAGTCTGTTTTTCTGTGTTTTTCTCGCTAATCAGTGAGAAGCAGCCGTAGAATGGCGTGTTCCTCTCAACCAAAGTTAGCCACCCTGAGGGGTGAGTGTTACCCTGCGCCTCCCTCTGTACTCCTCCCCTGCTCCCTCCTTCTACAGAGGTATTTGGCTCTCCTCAACTAGGACAAAAACACAGGCCTATTTACATGTCAATAAAGAAAGGTCATATATTTTCTTTGTCATCTCTTTTCCCTCTGATATCTAACTCTTCTCTTTTTAACCTTACTCTCCCTGTTCTCTTTCATCGCTTCTCTCACACGTTTTCTCTCACTTTTCTTTCAATTCCCTTTCTCCCAGTATCTTAGGGCTTTTTCACATCACGCGAGTGAGAATAAAACGCTAGACACACTTATATTTAATTCCAATTATAATTTCCATAGCATTGGATTTTACACTCAAGATTCAGGTGAGCATTTTGCAATATGTGTGGAGCACGCTACCTCAGAAGGTGACATCTTGTGGCATGGATATCTGCGAGTTCAAACAACAAAATATCCTAGTGTCTCGATTCCTGTTCCAATAAGTCTCGGAAAATGTAGCATAGTGTAAACAAGCACTTGCTCTCCTCTTTCGAATCCCCTCTCTCACACACTCTCTTCTTTCAACTCCCCTCTCTCTCACACACTCTCTCTTCTTTCAACCCCCTCTCTCTCACACACTTGCACTTACTATTCTCTTTCAAGCTCTCTGTCAGTCTTTTAAACATTTCTCTCTTCTCTGTCTCTCTCCAGCAAACTCCTACATATCTCTTTCATACTTGGTCATGTAGGTGTAGCCGTGCAGATAACATTATCAATATTCATGTTTACATGTTTACAGTTACTGCTTAAAAAAACTATTGGATTCCTCAAACTCTGTAATGGATTAAGAGACACTTAGACAAGTTTCTGTAATAAAAATCAGAAGGGATCCTGGTAAAGCTCAGCTGATAGAGTATGGTGCTCACCATGCTAGGTCTGTGGTTTAGATTCCCCTGGGTGTGCACTCAATACTGTACATTGCTCTGGATAAGATGCGCATGTAGAAAGGGAGAACTATTAATTAAACAGCATATATATTGTAATATCTATTCCTTAATCAATGTAACAGTTCGCAGAATGACAGACAGCTGAGTGGTCAATAGCACTGGGCTTAAATGAAAGGTTGCAGGTACGGAAAGTGGCTCAAGACAAGAGTGTAAATAGGTAAATGATAATGACTGTAACATTTTATTGGTCAGGTATATTTCAGGTATATAATTACTGGACTGGGCTATATCTTTACACGACATCTTAGATTTCTAGTAATTAAGTGATTAAATACTTTGATCTGACCATTACCCATTAATTCATTTGAAATAATTTACTCCTCTGAAATAATTTAGTTCTCAAATTATATGACTACAGCAACTTCAGTAAACAATTATGTGGCATATATTTGTCTCAATCATTGAATTATTGAGGTCTGTTATAAGTGTAAGTTGAACCCTTAAATGTCTGCTAGGCTGACAGAAAATAATATAAAGAAAATGGATTTTACAACAAAAGGCCCTACTTGTGTTGTGGTCTTCTGAAATTAAACAGGTTTGACAGTATGTGGAACACCACAAGTATAAGGAGACATAGATCCTCCATATGGGCTAGGATCTAAACTATGTTCTTAAAACAGTGAATTTTTCACATACTGTCCACAGATTGCAGTTTTGACTACACGTCTTCAATTTAACCATTACTGGTTCAACAAGGCTCAAATAATTGACAGAGTAATGTTGTGATTCAAATCATCTTAGATATCCGTGCAAAGACAAGTGGTATCCTATCACAACGATGCTACACCCCTGTTTTCCTGCCATCGAACCTTGCTGACGCAAAACCGAATGGCACTCCCCATGCACGCACGCGCGCGCTGGCTCACACAAACCAACAGCTCAGTTCTGTTTCTGCTTCAGAATAAGTGGCGACAGATAACTGACCAATGATTCACAGAACACATTCAAATGAGGACTGATGATGGAGTATTAACAAAGCAGATTTTATAACCATCTGCAATGCTCTCACATGAATACGCTAGCTAGCCACAAGCCTTCTTGGGCTCACAAGGCATCAGCCCCAGTCATACACTAAAGGGACTGTAGCTCAGTATGCAGACAGACCGGCAGAGAGAAGCCATCACGAAATCTTCTCAGAATATGTTCAAAATTCTGGATATTCCGATGAACTAAGAACTTCTCTTACACACACATACAAATACATGCAAGGACACACACAAAAGTGTTTGTCTTAGGACCATTGTGGGAACCAAAAACATTATTCCCATTCAAAATCCTATTCTTAGCCCTAATGCGCAGCTTTACCTTAACATTGACACAAACACTAGAATGTAGGATTTCAAGACCGGCTTTGACACAATAACTGTCTCCGCAGGGCAATGGATTGCAATGTTTTTGGAGCTATACGTTCTAAGCAGAGTTTGGAATTGCAATGTATCATCTTATGTTTTTGCCTGCACTGAAAATGATGGGGAATCTACTGTCATTCAAACGTATTTTGATGTCAGGGCCGTTTTTGTCCCTAACCCCAAATCGTGTTTTTTACAATACTCACAGCTGTCCAAGTATTGTAAAAACCTGTACACAAATACACTGTATTTTCTTTTTCACATTGAAGTAATTTTGCAGATGCGCTAATCCAGAGAGACCTACAGTAATGAAAATGAAGAATGAGGGGTGAGGAAACGTGAGGGGATGAGAGAGCACATTCATTAAGTCTCTGTTTCGATTCCAACCGGGATTTATCGACTGCTGTGCTCATAAGTTTGCATACCCTGATTTTGAAAATATGACTGATCATGCAAAAAAAAAAGATTTTAAGGATAGTGATAATATGAAGCCATTTATTATCACATAGTTTGTTTGGCTCTTTTGTAAATCACAATGATAACAGAAATCACCAAAATGGCCCTGATTAAAAGTTCACATACCCTTGAATGTGTGGACTTGTTATAGACAGACAAGGTGACACACACAGGTGAAAATGAAAATTAAAGGTGAATTTCCCACACCTGTGGCTTTTTAAATTGTACTTGTAGTGTCTGCGTATAAATAGTCACTGAGTTTGTTATCTGGCTAGATACTGAGTCACGGGGAGCAGAAAATAACTGTCAAAAGACAATTTATGACTAGATGAATGCAGCATGTTATCACAAAATACTGGCAGAAAATGTGCATTCTTCTGTACGAAAGCTGTGCATGAGACACTCTTGGACTTTCCAGCACAACAATGACCCTAAGCAGAAGGCCAACTTGACCCTACAGTGGTTACACCAGAATATGGTGAAGGTTCTGGAGTGGCCATCACAGTCTCCTGACCTTAATGTCACTGATCCACTCTGGGGAGATCTCTAACTTTCATGCAGGATAACCAAAGACTTTATGATTGTGCCATTCTGTTATAACCTACAGTTGAATGTGAATCCCATAAGAAATAAAAGACATCTTGCCTGCTCACACATGTTTTCTTTACAAATGGTACATATATTATCAATTCTCCAAGGGCATGCAGCTTTTCAACACAACTGTATATGCATACTGTAAGTCATTCTTACTCTTTCTCTCTCTCTGGCCCTTTCTCTCATTCTCTCTCGCTCTGTCTTGATCTCTCTGTCTCACTCAAATTCAATCTCACCGACTCACTGACTCGCTCTCATTTCTGTCTCTCACATGTACACCCGCACACTCCAACTCCCACACAGTTATCAGGATTCACATAACAGTCAAATTAACGTAGTGCTTTTCAACTGAAACAGTACACCCACAGAGCCCTCACATCTGCCACACTAAATTATTCTGTTCACCGTGGCTGTTCAAAGGAAACACATAGGAAGCCAGAGCCAAGACCAGGGATCTCTCCCAAAAGTACAGCAAGTGAGAGAAGACAGACTCTCAGCCTGGAGAGAGAAGGGGATCACCTCTCCTCCATTCATCGTGATCATTTTAGTTGCACATTATATGCCCTCACTGATTTATCTGAAAGGTTATAAAAGTCCTATATGTTCACTATCTTGTTTGAAGAGCAACATCCCTACTATTTGGGAGTGTGTGTCAACTCCTGCTTTTCAGAAGACTTTTAACATGAGGCATCAAACTTCAACCGTCTCCACACAAAAATGATGACATCTGAAACACAGACCAAACTATGCGGGACACGTTGATCCGCAAAAGCTTGTTAAAGTCTGATCACATCAACATCCTCTCTCCTGTGAACCCTTCAACGCTCGCTTCTTCCCTTCTCCCACTCCGTCAGTTTAAGACCTCCAGGGAGCCCAGGGCCAGAGGTCAGCAGCCATTTATGTTTGTATATAGACCTGGGGCTAACAGATAGACGTCCCATGAATGGCCTCACCTCCCGGTCTCCTCTGAACCCTCCCACCCAAGCCCCCCAGCACAACACACACACACACACACACACACACACACAGACACACAAACAAATAACACTCACCAATGTGCTCCTCCTGTTTTGTTGTGTCTGGTCCTGGCTCCATGTCTGGCTTCACAGGGTGGGTGAAGGTTACTCTAACAAGAACATGTTCCAGCCTAGGGCAGATGGAGAGTTCTACCACTTTCGCCCAGTATTACCTACACTGTCCTGTTCTCTCTCTCCGGGCCCCTACAGCCTCTGAGCTGAGCCTGGCTAAGATTGCGGTGTTACAGCTGTCTCTCTCACAGCCTCTCAGGAGAAACAGAGAAAGAGAGAGAGAGAGAGAGAGGAAGAGGGAGGAAGAGAAAGGGAGAGAGGCCAGCGGACTGCCTTTTTCCACGTTTTTCTTTCTCCCACTCTGATCTTAAAGATACAGTGCCACTTTTCTGTTAAACAACAGTATGTCCGGGATACTTTGAGCGGGTGACGTTTGGCATCTTGGAGTGTTACATGGAGCAGGCCTTAGCTGACAAGTTGCTTGAGTGTCAGTCATGTAACGTCTGAATAGCCTCGGTTATCAGTGGAAACTTGCCCTGCTGATATTCAGGAGCCCGGGCCACATTCACAGACTGCCATTATGTGCTGTTCCAATGGAAAGCCTACATAAGGGCAAAGAAGTTAGCAAAGGTACTGCTCTGTATCAACGTCAGGGGCAGAGTTGCTGTGTCTTTGTGTGGTGAAGGACTTCTGGGCTGAAATGAAATATTTAAAATGTGTGTGTGTGTGTGTGTTCGGTTCATAGGTACAAGATAGGCCACCCTCCTTAATCAGGAAGTCCTGTTTTCAAGCAGTTGTTGGGGCCCATTCAACATACAGGTCCAGCAGTGTCCCTGACAGGGGTTGGAGATAGACGACATGCGCCCAGGAGGAGGATACTGGAAGTGTGAAGCTTCTAAGGAAATTAGACACTTTGGAATGCAGGAATAATAGCCAGGGTGATTAATGACAGCTAACAATGCTTGGGGGAGTGAGATCCAGCCTCGCTCTCCCCTTTCCGCTAATCACACAGACCTATGCCCAGTATAGCACAGTCATACGACATTCTTAAGCAACTTTAGCTGTACAATATTTGCGAAAAGTCAGTGTGTGGATCTCCGAAAGTAAGGAAAAACATTTCCCTTTGTAACACATATTCCGTAAAGAATGGTCCAGAAGAATGACTTTGTGCTCAGTTTAGAGAAGCAATGCTGTTCTTGAGGAACAAGGATGAGAGAATGGTTTAATCCCTCTCTACAGTGCCCTTAATGGATTAATCCCTCTCTATAAGTCCTTCAAAAGGAACAAAACAGAGCCTCTCACTTTTCATTCAGACTCCTGATTAATTTAATGGTTATTATCTTGACTGCCGTAAAATCTTAACTTCTGTTGAGTGTCGCCGAGACTGAACTAATAAAGAGGTACAATGATGAATAATGTACAGAGTATGTGTCAAAAAGAAACACCAAACATTAGCCTCTGTTTTGGGCCAATAGGTTGAGTGTTTATAGAGTTGAGGTAAAGAGTCTGTAACTGTCTATCTGTCTGCCTCTGGAGATCGGAGGCTACTGCAAGGCATGTGGAATATAAAAGGGGCACTATTTATGGACACGTTCAGATTTTTTTTAAATAATATGTTTATGTAGTGTCCCCAAGTTTTATAAACCAGACAGGATAATCCTATTCTGCTGTGGCAACGGGCTTACATATAGTTGGATGGTTTCCTAGAGCCTGGAAGTCATAGGCTGTAACGTTTACCTAGTATACCTATCGTACATCCAGCAGCCTACAGTAGAATGTACAAAATATAACTAACCGATTGGCATACTAGTTGACTGTTTACTCAACACCATTAAAGGAACTTCTCCAGATTGCCATTCATATTAAATGAATATCCAAGTCTTTAAGGTAAGATGTCATTTTGCCCTCAAATCTCGTGGCAACAGGCAGCCCTTTGCCAAACCACAATGTGTGACCACTCTGAAGACAAGTAAAATGTTAAATATTATTACCCAAGTCACATACCTACCCAAACCTGAACGTACACATATTCAGTACACAAGCATTAGGCAAGAGCACATAGTTGGCCATTATTCAGTTTGATTTAATTAATTAATAAAAGACTGCATCTACCCAAAACACCTCATTCACGCGTGTTTTTGTTTGAGAGAAAAAGAAATGACTACCACCAGCCTCCGTTCTGTGTCATTTTGAAAGTAGTTTCCTGCATCTTTGAGTGACGCAGTGCATTTTCAGACCGCCAGTCGGGCCTTTCAGATGAAAGAAACGTATTTTCAGACTTCCTTTGAAGGGTTACCAAAAATCCCATGATTGCTTGCAAACCAATGCTCTTACATTACAGACAGACAGTCTAACGTCAAAGCTGCTTCATTGTGACCAGGGGGCTTCCCTAGCTACAAGTTATAAGTATAGCTAACTACCTTTGCAGTAGACAACTAGCTGTGCAGGCGAACATTTCATGGGAGTTTGACATTGTATACATGGTCACATGTGGTTGAATGGTTTAAGGATTTCTGAGCAAGCAAGGAAGCCCTGCCGTCATCATGTGATACCCAGTGTATAGAATCACACTAGCCAAAGCCCTTACTGCAAATCAGTGAGGAACAGTCAGAGCCCTCTATGCCCTCAGAGAGGGCCTAAGGATAGATACACATTTATATATATCTGTATATATTATAATTAGCTATTTTGTTTTCATTGAATTTTCATAATATTATTTTTGAATAATTGTAATGTTCCTAAGTAATCTTCTTATTTCATTTTTATGTTAGCATTGAATAAAATGGTTAATATCCTTGAGAAAATCTATCCAATCAGAACTTTTCTTTAGTAGTGTCTTGGTAGAAATGATCTAGCTGTGCTCAACGCTCATTGGCTAGGCCCTGAGGTTTAGAATAGAAGGCCCCAGCCAACATCATTGACATTGACTTCAACAAGAGCAGTATTTTGGAATGAGAGTAGAATCAACCAATCACAAATTGTCTTGCAATAGGTGGGACAATTGTCTGTTGCCTCGGTGCCCTCTAGAGGGCTTAAGTATACGTCACTAGTTCAGAGCCAATAGCAAGCCTTATCTTATTTTCTCACGCTTGAGTCTAGATAGCCTGCTAACTGTTTGCAGTGAGTGGACGTAAAGATGGCATTGGCCTGGCTGTCATCCCTGGCTCAACCGTTTGCAGTGAGTGGACGTAAGGATGGCATTGGCCTGGCTGTCATCCCTGGCTCAACCGTTTGCAGTGAGTGGACGTAAGGATGGCATTGGCCTGGCTGTCATCCCTGGCTCAACCGTTTGCAGTGAGTGGACGTAAGGATGGCATTGGCCTGGCTGTCATCC
>JACXGJ010010494.1:0-21828 GCA_016801105.1 Esox niger
AACAGTTACATCTAAATAGTAACCGACTCTACACCCTTACCTTTTTTAGCTTCATGTACCGCTCGTCTGGCGTATCCAACCCGTTAGTTAAAGCACTGACGTTCGGCCCATCACTTATACCTGCGGAGGTTGAGTGGTGTGTTAGTGTAGTAGGACTTAGCTAGAAAAAGAGATGTCCGATCGAAGTCCAGAGCGTGTTGCTTCGCGACCACGGGAGCAATTGCCTACCTAGCCACGATGTAGCTGAAATGATTTCTAGGCGAATGCCGAATGTTAAGTTACCTAGCTAAATAACAAGGGCTTACCTGAAAATTCTCCATCGATAGCAAGAAAGTCTGCTTCTTCTATGGCGCTATACACAGTCCTTAAACTGTCTTTAAAATCTGCAATAAAAACAACAACAATGAGCCAACATGCGTTTGGTGTTCACTCAATCGAATAGGCTAATACAAGCTAGTAGGTTAGCATCCGCAGTTTCTCAGGCGGAATCACTTATCCAATTCATTGCTAAGAAATGAGAACAAACGTTTCGCAAATTGTCATGATAGTAGAATGGGTGTGCATTGCCTATAAAGGTGCATAAATAGGTAACTTGCTTTGTCGGGTCACCTCCATCCCTGCAACAACAAAAACACAATGTAGCAACCCGCTGCTGCTACTACTGAAGTCGTTTATAACCTTATCCCCTACAGTTCCGGCGTGGTGACGTTTTTGAAACTTGATAACCCTTGGTTACTACAAAATACAAGCCGTACGTGAATCGCGATTACCAGTTCTTTGAACAAATCTGATGGCATATTGACAGAACTGATTTGTTAATAACATTGTTCCGTCCCTTTTGAAATGCTAATTTAGTCACGTAACCAATGGACACCCAAAGGAAGACCCGAGGTGGCACGGTAGCTTGTGACGAAGAACGTTGGACAAGCAAACGAAAGGGGCATCGTATTGACTCCGAGCAACTTAAACAAGGCAGTTAACCTGAAATACACACTCCTATGTGTTTTTAGTCCTCGTAAAAGTAAAATAAAGATTGAGGTACCGGGTGTTGTTACAATCACATTACGACTGTTAGATACAATTTTGTTAGATACAATTATTTTTCAGCTCATTAAGGATCAATGATCACCCATAACAATATATAGTTCAACTGACACTTAGATATTTCTCTAAATAAAAACCGTCTTACAAAAAATGACTCCAACACTAGTGTCACATTTTTTTTATTTAACATCAGACTGTATTCCACAGCCATACATTCAAAACCTCACTTGAAACTGATAAAATTCGTATCTACTGTTAATACACAAAATCCCGGGTTTAAATATGTTGACCCAACAATCTCGCGGCAGATCACAGTAGAGATTAACGAGGTCACATCTGTGTATCCACGCCATTGTCAACCCTGCATTTACAGGGGCAGCACCCATTGGGACCACATTCATATTGAAGCCATATTGATATCGAAGCAATTTATTTAATTGGCTGATACGGTTTAATCGTCATCACCCAGCTGGTGTAGGTAACATGAGTACCACTGACTTGCAGTTCCTTTCAAAATAATGAAAATGCAAGACAGCATTTTCTCCCTGTTAAATCATTTAACCATCTATATTAGGCAGGTGATGAACAGCATTCTATTTTCCTTGTCATACACAAAAGAAAAAAGAACCATTTCTAAGACAACACCACTGTGGTATTACAGGTGCTTTTAGAATGGAATGATTGTGGTTGTTCTAAAGTAAGAGATTATAACACATGGACCTAATCGTACACATCCTAATTACAGCCTTTCTTGCAGGCTACAGGAAATCTATTAGGATATGAAAGGTGTTAGCAATCCAGTAAATGCTGCTTAACAATGGGCTGGTGGAGGTTTCATATTATTTCATATACATACCAAATCCTCTTAAAACTCAACAAGTGCGTAAGGCTGCTTTTGGATTAGGCATTTCTATAGTAGCTGGATTGAGTTTATTGATGGCAGATATACTAATACTTAATATAATAAAATGTGTCATTAAAGAGTCTGTTCATTTCAGAATATGACATTTATTCAAATGGAATGGGAGCGCAACAATTTATAATCACAAACTTTTTGTCTTTTTGCTGCCAGAACATTTCCAAACATTTGGGATGGACAGAGTGCAGGACAGTGTTCCAGTAGGGTAGACACGCTGACGCCCCTGGCTTCGCACTCCAACACCTGGCTGCAATGTCTACACAACATGAAGAAAAGTACAGGGAGTAATGAACATTTCTGTAGGGGTTAAACCGGTTAAGTCTAGTGAGATCACCATGGACTCTGTTGCGGGTAGGGACACGGAAAGGAGACGGGCAGAGTAGGTCTGTGTGTGTCCTGGTGCTTCCTCAGACTGCTCAACTGGGCAAAAGCTTTACTACACAGACGGCAATGGAACGGTCTCTCTCCTGTGTGTGTCCGAAGGTGGTTTTTCAGTACATTTCCATCAGTGAAACATCTCCCACAGTCGCCACATCGGTATGGCTTCTCTCCCGTGTGGATTCTCAAGTGACTTGTGCACTGGCTTTTACTTATGAATCTCTTGTCACAGAAAGTACAACCGTAAGGCTTCTCACCGGCGTGGATCCTGAGATGAAGTGTTAAGCTCCCAGACAGAGAAAAACTCTTCCCACATTGAGGACAAAGGTAAGGTCTTTCTCCAGTGTGCTGCCTCTGATGAACGCGCAAGTTAGCTTTATTGGAAAATGTCTTGTCACACTGTGGGCATTGGAATCGGCTATGAACACCATTGTGTGTCTTCTGCAGGTGATCCTTAAGAAGAGCCTTCGTAGACAACTTATCCTCGCAGTGGGGGCATTGAAGAGGCTCTTGATGCTTACGGATGGGACCTAGTGTCTCCCCCTTATGGTTTTTCCGGTGGTGCCATTTTAATGCACTAGTTTGACAAAATGTCATGCTGCACAATGAGCAGTGGTAAGGTTTCTCTCCTGTGTGAGATCTCATATGTTTCAGAAAATTTCCCCGATCACTGTAACTGTTCCCACACTGACTGCATATGTAAGGTTTCTCCCCTGTATGAATTCTCAGGTGTCTTTTAAGATTGGCAGCTACAGGGAATCCCCGTCCACATTCCGTGCACACGTGAGGATTCAGCAGGGGATCAGTTGCCGGATGTCTGGTTTTTGTGTGCGTTTCCAGTCTTGTTGCACTTACAAAACTCATCTTACAATGACCACAGCGGTAAGGGTGTTCGGTGTGAAAAATCTTCTGGTGATGTTTAAGGCTTTGCTTCCCATTGAGTTGCTTCCCACATTCAGAGCAGAGATAATGTTTAGCCGTGCGTGGTTTACCTGTGTGAAATCTCATGTGTTTCTTCAGGTTTCCAGAATCATTAAAAGCTTTTCTACATTGAGGGCAAACATATGGTTTCTCTCCGGTATGTATTCTCAGGTGTCTCTTAAGAGAGCCTGCCTGGTCAAAGCCCTTTCCGCATTCTGAGCACACATGATTTTTTCCGGCTGTTAAGTTCTCCTGCCTTCTCTGCAGGTATTGTTGGTGTTGTTTTAGATTTCTTGCTGTTATAAAACTTTTCCCACAGTGGTCACACATATGCAAGCCATCACCAGAGTTGGATTCCTGGCATTTTTTTATATTAAGGACGCTCCTCTTATAGGCCTTCCTCTTCACAACAACTTTCTCCCCCGAGTGAGTTTTTCTAATGTGTCTCTTCAAATTTCCAGAATCACTACAAGCTTTCCCACAACAAGGGCAAACATACAATTTCTCCCCAGTATGAGTTCTCATGTGTCTCTTCAAACAGCTAGTCTGAACAAATCTTTTTCCACAGAAAGAGCACACATGACTTTTCTCTCCACTCAGATAAAGTAAGTGTGTTCTCAAATTGGTTGTTGAAACAAAATCCTTTCCACAGTGATCACAGATATGAGATCCTGATATATTTTCGGACACAGTTTCGTTGTGTCCTTCAGCATTGGATGAGATGCAGGGACTATGATCAGAATGTATTGCCTTGTGTATAATATGGTCACTCTGCCCCAGCATTTTCCTGCAATCGACCAGATGCACGGACACCCTCTTCAAACCCAGCAGTAAGGCTGTCCTAGGACAGTCATAACCTGGGGACTCGTGGAGGGCAGAGGGGGACAGGGAAGACGTGTCCTGGAAATAAACAAATATAGACAGATTTAAAAAGTATTTCATTACTCAACAAGATACCAGTATTGAGAATGATCAAGGAAGGACTGTTGATAGACAGAACTTAAAGACTGAGTCGATACTCACATTACTCTCTCCCTGCTCTGTTGCGTTTGTCCCTGGAGATGACTCCGCCTCCCACTCTGCGTCGCTCGTCCCTGGAGATGACTCCGCCTCCCACTCTGCGTCGCTCGGCATCCAATCACCGTCCTCATCGTCAGATATTTCATCGTGGTTTAAATCATCATTGCTGGTTTTGGGCTCCTGTTCACTGCCGGGCGACCAATCCCTGTTCTCCATGTTGCAGTCTGCAACAGCATCATCACATTCATTGTCGCCACCGCATTGGCCGGGACTCACTTGCGCCAACTTCACCGCGTTGCCAGGAAACCCAGCCTTTGCCTCTTCGTTTTGCTGTACATCTTTATTACCATCATCCTCATCATCATCCATTAGCCTGGGACTCTTTGTTCCACTGCTCCCATTCTCCTGTAGCTGTTGGATGTCCTCTTTCAGTTGCAGTAGCCAAGACATCCCGTGTTCGTCTGACTTCAACGACTCTGCGTGATCCCACATTTCCTCCATGAGTTTGCGTCTTAGCAAGCGGTGATTCATCCCTTTAACTTCGGAACCATCTATTCCCCTGCGCTCACACAGGTGAGATAAATGATCCTCGGTTAAATCCCATAAGCTTTTTTCAATTTCATCCATCAACGCTTCCTTCTCTGGACTGAGTGGATTCATTTTGCCCCGGAAACCACGACACGGTCCGCAGCCAAACACTTCAGAGAAGGCCTGTAAGAAAACAACGACCTGTTACAGATCTAGCGTATGGAGCCTCACATCAATGATAGAACACCTGTTCAGGACGTTGTGAAATCTGGCAGCTGTCTTGCCAGGGAGTAAGGTCATGGCTCAGGGGGACCTGCTTCAGGAGATGAGCGGTAATGTTAGCTCTACAGCCCACTAAAGAGCAATTCCAAATACCCTAAGCCAGCTTTAGAGAACATTTACATTGTCAAACACCATTTGGCACTTTCCAAAACAGTGTTCATGTGAGCAACTATCTAACGTGTCCATGTTCATATTGAAACGTTTTCAGAGTAGACAAATGGAAATCTTACAGGAAGGCATTGTTGCGGGGGACGTCCTAAAACGCAGACACTGAAGGCGCTAGCAGTTTGTGTAGGTAGAGCACCAAAAACACACCCACAAAGCAAAAATAGAACAGAACTGGACTCCAACTAGCATAACACTCGTTATATTACAGTCCAAAAATAATTCCGCTTAAAACGATTTAGCTCGACATCTAGCCGCAGTGTGTAACAGAAAATCAGCCTAGCTAGCTCACTATCCACTTGGACCTACCCGTCTAAACAGTACATAGTTTTATAGCTTTGTGAAGCTAACTACCTACAAAGGTAGTAGAAGTTGTTTCAGTGCGCATTTATGATGCTAATCGTGCGCTAGAAAAAACTTGTATTATTTTATTTTCAGTTTTTTCAAATGTTTACCCTTTGAACACCACTCCAATATTGCTAGCACTGGCGGAACTCGATGACGTTAGATCCGTTACGGTAAATGAGAAACAACTTCCAAAATAAAAGCTCTCATTTCAACACTGGAAATGGCCTTCAGCCTCCAAAGCAATATTTGAAGTAGCTATTTACTATCGGACAGTAGAATAACCAGATCGTTTTAACATCAAAATCTATTTAATGGGTGGAAAATGACAAAAACAGTTACACAATTTTACAGTGTGGTTCTACACCAGTAGTCAACAATTTCAAATTGAGCACAGTATTCAGTGGATTTACACTGTCCCTCAAAGCTTAAAACATCTATGACATATCTATGACATTGTGCTGTGAGACAAATCTTGGAGTGGAATTTTATTGTCCCCAGCAGAGGTCCATCTGTGCAATTATCATACTGTTTTAACTGCTTATTTATGTACCACATCTGTCAGGTGGATGAACAGATTTGTGCTCAGGTTGTTTTTTGAGCATAAAAAACAGGACAGTGGGTATATAAAGTATGTATATCTGTACAGATTTAAACCACAATTATGCAGCCCCTGTCCAACAGTGTCCAGCTGACCTTAGGCTACACATTCATTTATTGACTAAACTAAGGGACCCGGAAAGGTAATTAGCCTAACCTGTTCAAAATGTCAGAGTACACGGGTGGGACCCAAAAACAAACAAACACAGACGCTGAATGAGCTTCGAGACCAAGACATTGGAGCCGTAGACTGGTAGTGAAAAAGCCTTAGCGGCCGGCGTGCCAAGATAGCAGTAACAACTAGGCCTGGACCAGAACGACTGGCTCCCAAAAACAACGCAGTCAGCTGACCTCACAGAGGAGCAAAATGAGTCAATGTTTTCAGGTTTCCTATCATTTACGGTGACACCAGCGTTCATCCCACTCATTTTCTCACAATCGGTCAGAAAAAGGCATTAACTTCGTTTATCCGAGTTAGTAGCCTGCTGTAAAAGTCCGACACTTGGTTGTGTTTCGGTGCAGGCTGCTTCATTTTGGTAAGCTGAGTCAGGAGTCAGAGGAGAGACTGCGCATTAGCTTTTCCCACACATCATACTCAAAACATTTGAGGGGATTTATTTTATTACTGTGAAGTGTAGAAATATTAAAACAATACAAAATGAAACCGGATATTTGCTAGGTCTTCATTTCTGAGTTACTACTTGGTGGAAGAACCTTAATGCACAAGCCAATAAGATGTCTGAAGATGTTAGAGAATGTCAACTTTGAAACCCACGACAGATATAATTCGTTAATAAATCTGCAAGCTTAAGTCTGTTTATAACAAGCTTATTTGGGTTTTGCTCGATTACAACAGATGAACTAAGCTCACTGAAAGTTGTAATCTTCAAAGGATCGTTTCTATAATTGACTGATCTGGAAAAATATATTTGTTAATAATTTAATTCCCTGGCTTGAAAATGTCTATTCTGACAATCAGTACACACATCTGTACTAAGACCTGATGGTCTAGAACTCCTAAACCAGCTGAATAGTCAGAGGCCTTTTAAACCCCAATCAGCCTTCTGGCGTCCAACCAAAACAGGGACAATATTAAACAGATCTTACCAATGAAACGCAATGTCATGACTTTTGTTGTTTTGTAGTCTTGAAGTTTCATTAATACAAAGCCTACCAGTGAAAACCATTTGGACTAATTAGAATGACAAGTTATTAAACATTACAAAAGCCAAAATATTTCCCACTGCTCACCTTTTCAGCAGGTTTTTGTTAAGTAGCATTTCGTGTCACATTATATCTTTTCTCAATCTGTCATCTGTCGGAGTGAATTTCCTTATGTATTAATTACTGTTCTGCTGAGGACTTTCTCTCCTGGGTGAGTTCTTCTCTGGTGTCTCCTTAAGTTTCCAGAATCACTCCAAGCTTTTCCACAATGATGACATACATACGGTTTCTCCCCAGTATGAGTTCTCAGGTGTCTTTTCAGGCCGCTGGTTTGAACAAATCTCTTTCCACAGAAAGAGCAAACGTGTGGTTTCTCCCCTTGGAGATACAATAAGTGTGTTTTCAGATTGGCTACCGAGACAAAATCTTTTCCACAGTGATCACAGACATGGAAGCCAGACGTACTTCCTGAGATGGTTTTGTAGTGTGGTTCAGCATTTGACAAGCTACGAGGACTCTTTCCTGTACGTATTGTCTTGTGTATTACATGGTCCCTTGGTGCCAGCATTTTCCTGCAGTCGACCAGCCTCACCGAGACCCTCTTCAGATCCAGCAGTAAGGCCCTCCCAGGAGATGCACCACTAGAAGGGGGTGGGCGGGCAGAATGAGTCCAGTTAGGAGGGTCCTGGAAATTACACAAAAATACACTTAATGAATCAGGATGTAAACACACTCGCCAAACACACTATCAGTTAAAGAGCCTAGCTAAGGTATTCAGACGCTAAACAAATCTCGTCTTGAATTACAAATGGTACAGTGATATTTTGTTGCGTTCGAGGTTTCATTTTAAAACACTGACACTCAATATCAATCAAAAAGTATATCCTTGGAGGAGATCCCTAACAAACTACCCTTTGGTTTGGACAGTAACCTGTAAAAGGATGAAATAATAAGGAATGCATTTAGCAAACAAACGTTTTGAACAACGATGTCACTCACTGTTTTAGTGGGGTTGGAAACAATATAGAAAACCAAAGTTGCCTCAACGATATGGAAAACTACATTTTAGCACGTCTACATATGACTGCAGCACAGCTGTATTAAAAACGTTGTTTTTCTGGCCGTCTTGTCTAAAGCAGCTGCATTCTGACTGGGAGCTTAAAAACACAGTCCTCTTACGTTCTGCACTGGCCTCTTTAAAGCCACTGTCACCTTGCAGTCCTTCTCATCCCACTCCTCTTTGCAGTCTGCCGTGTCAACATCATCGATGTGGCTGGGACACAAGGGCCCTGCTTTCTTCTCATCCCCCATTTTGCTGGATAACGCATATTCACCCTCATCAGATTGGCCTTGACTCATGATTGTACTTCCGTCGTCTTCCTGTATCCTGGCATCCTCATTCAGCTTCACTGATTCCACTGAATGAGTGTTGTCCCACATTTCCTTCCCATCACCATAAGTGTAACTCCTCTGATAGGCCTGCCTCTTTACAACTTCTCCTGGATGAGTTTTCCTGATGTGTCTCTTCAGGTTTCCAGAATCACTCCAAGCTTTCCCACAATGAGGGCAAACATATGGTTTCTCCCCAGTATGCGTTCTCAGGTGTCTTTTCAAGCAGCTGGTTTGAACAAACCTCTTTCCGCATTCAGAGCACATGTGTGGTTTCTCTCCACGCAGATAAAGTAAGTGTGTTTTCAGATTGGTTGCTGAGACAAAATCCTTCCCACAGTGATCACAGACATGGGAGGTAGGTCTACTTCCTGAGAAGGTTTGGTTCCACGGTTCAGGAGGATGCAACACAGAACAATTCTCTCCAGTGTCAGTTGTCTTTTGAATGATATGTCCAGTGTTCCACAGTGTTTCCTCACAGTCATCCAGCTGCCCAGGCCCTCTCTTCAGACCGTGCAGTGAGGAGTTACTGGGGGAGGCGTGACCCAGGGACATGGGGAGGGAGGAGGGAGACTGGCAAAATTGGTAAAAATATAGACAGAATTAATCAAGGTGGAAAATACTTGCATGAATAAAGTGATGTTTAAAGCAACTTGTAAAAGCTTACAATCCCCTCAAATAAAATCTCAAAACAGACCATTTCTAAAATGCTAGAAATAAGGACAAACTACTGAGAAGAATAAGCTGGTCAATAAGGGGTCTGTCCACACACATCGTAAGAGGCTTTATAAACACACCCTAATTAAATATTTCACTTATATTTCATGTAATTTGATAACTGGAAAAACTAGGAACAGTCACTTCAAATCATTCAAGGTGATTTCAAAAGTATTCCCCTAATTCATCATTCTGCATTACATGGCCTTCTAAAAAACCTTTGAATTTTACGAGGAAGACACTTGAATCAACTGATTCCATGCATTTCTATGAGGTGGAGGGATCAGGAATTAATGTAATCAAGGAAGGACTTTGTTGTGAAAAATAAGCCTTAAAGACTGAAACAATACTCACAGCACTCTGCCCCTGCTCTGTGGTGTTCCTCACTGGAGATGACCCCGCCTCCACCTCTTTCCTAGGCCACTGAGCCCCTCCCTCGTCATCACATTTTTCATTCCAGTCAGCAGCATCCTCATTGGATTGGCCGGGGTTCAAGGACACCTTTGGTCCACTGCTGGTCAACCAATTGCTGCTGTAGTCTGAACTTTGATCATCACCGCATTGGCTGGGATTCGTGGGCACTGACTCCACACTGTTGCTAGGCAACCCAGCTCTTCTCTCTCTGTTTGGCATTTCCACACAGCTTGCGCTGTAATCATCAGGATCAGCTTGGCAGGGACTCAGCAATGCACCTCTACCTTCCTGATGAATCCTTCTTGTCTCCTCTATCAGTCGGAATGACCAAGTCATTCCCAGCTTTGCTGACTCCATTGAATCAATGTTGTCACACGTTTCCTCCACATTTCCAGAATCGTCACTCCTCTGATAGCCCGGCCTCTTCACAATGATGACCTCTTCTGGGTGAGTTTTCCTGATGTGTCTCTTCAAGTTTCCAGAGTCACTCCAAGCTTTCCCACAACAAGGACAACTGTACGGTTTCTCCCCAGTATGCGTTCTCAGGTGTCTTTTCAAACAGCTGGTCTGAACAAACCTCTTTCCGCACAGAGAGCACATGTGTGGTTTCTCTCCACGCAGATAAAGTAAGTGTGTTTTCAGATTGGTTGCTGAGACAAAATCCTTCCCACAGTGATCACAGACATGGGAGGTAGGTCTACTTCCTGAGATGGTTTGGTTCCACGGTTCAGGAGGATGCAACACAGAACAATTCTCTCCAGTGTCAGTTGTCTTTTGAATGACATGTCCAGTGTTCCACAGTGTTTCCTCACAGTCATCCAGCTGCCCAGGCCCTCTCTTCAGATCGTGCAGTGTGGAGTTACTGGGGGAGGCGTGACCCGGGGACATGGGGAGGGAAGAGGGTGATTCGCGAAGCTTGTCCTGGAAATAAAAGACAGAATGAATCACTCATATATGACCTGAAACGTTTATAAGTCAGTGGTTTTCAACCCTGCTCCTGGGCGCCCCCCTGCCCTGCATGTTTTAGACATCTCCCTGCTCTGTCACACCTGATTCCAATGATCAGCTCATTATCAAGACCTTGATGAGCTTCATCAGGCATTTTAGGGCAGGAGGAGACCTAAAACATGCAGGGCGCCTCTGGGAACAGGGCTGACAAACACTGGTTTAATTACCCAGAGAAAATCTAGATTTTAAAAGTAAATTTCCGATTGATTCATATCTACATAAAGCTCCTAACTCATCCAGTCCTTTTATTTGTAGCCAAATGCTTTGAGATAAAATCCAGAAAAAAAAAACCTCCAGCTGATTTTTCTTTCAAAGTCTATGACAGAAATGCAGTCTTATAATAAGTTCAAAAAGATCCCAAGAGGGAGTAGTGATATTGACACTTTTCCAGGTAATCTATTTCCTACAGATACTTAACAACCCAGACAATGTGTCTTTATGCAAATCATCCGTCCAAATGATGTACTTGCTAATGGAAAACCTGCTCAGAGGTCAGTTCTTCAATTCACACCTTGGTTCATGAGAAACTTTGGATTTAGGCAAAATATTAAACATAGACAATCCCTCCATTTCCCCAGGACCCTATGATCTCTTCATCCCTCTCAAGAACCTGTTGTAGGGCCAGTTTGGCAGACACAGATCAGGCCTCGCAATGGACTAAAAATGCAAATTTCAGATACCCGTTTTGACATGTTGAGGGCAGAATGAAATGTGATTGGTATAGGTGAACGCCCAATCGAAATGGAGTGGAGGCGGTGCTCGTGAACATTTAAAATTACACCAAGGAGCGCACCACTCCGCTAATGTCTGCGAAAGAGTGGAATAATAATGAACTTTTCTTGATTATGTGCTAAATGGGATGTAATGTAACCAACTTTCAGTTTTGGGCTAGATAACATTCACTTCCTCTTTTGATCCAGCTTGAAATGTTCATGTGCACTGCCTCCTATTCATTTTGATTAAGTGTTCGCCTGAAACAATCATATTTCTTCTACCCACAGAACATGTTTGAGTATTTATAACTGGTATAGGCAAACCGAATCAAGGTCATTGTACATTTCTGCCCGGGAAGCCCCCCCCTTAATGTTGCCCATTAAAAGACAACCCAGAGTCAAGCATGGACAATCTACCTTGAATAAGATGCCCTTTATGGCCTGTTGGCTTCCTCTGTTTCGTTTATAACTTGCTGACTAAGTATTAAGTATTTCCTATAAGCCTTAAGTATCCAGCCTTCTTCTCAAAAAACATTGGAGGTCAAAGTACAAGCGGAAGAACCTTTAATCTTCCCCTCCAATGCTTTTATAGAAGGATGGCGAGGAGTAAAAAATAAGTGTGATCCAAGAAACACTCTTGAAAACACAACATAAAGACTGGAACAAAACACACATTTGGTCGTTACTTGGCATATGCCCTGTTCGTGGCTGTTTTTGTGATTAATAAAAGCATTTGAAACAAGACTTAAAGCCCGAGACGATACTCACACAACTCTCCCTCTGCTCTGAGGTGTCCTGTACTTGAGCTGACTCCGCCTCCCACCTGTTCCGAGGCCACCCGTCACTTCCCTCATCGTCACATTTTTCATGACAGTACGCAATATCAACATGATCATTTTGGCCAGGACTCAAGGACTCCTCCTTCAGTCTGCTGCCAATCAACCAATCACAGTCCTTCACATTGCTGTCTGCACTGGGATCGTCATCATCACATTGGCTGGATATCAAAGGCACTGCCCCCTGTCTGTTGCTAGGTAACCCAGTTATTCCCTCTCCGTTTTGTCTCTTTTTGCAGCCTGCAATATCATCATCATCATCAGCTTGGCTGTGACTCATCATCGTACCTCCACCTTCCTGACGAATCCTTCTTGTGTCCTCTTTTAGTCTGAGTAACCAAGACATCCCCTGTTCCCCTGATTCCACTGAATGAGTGTTGTCCCACATTTCCTTCCCATCACCAGAAGTCTCACTCCTCTGATAGGCCTGCCTCTTTACAACAACTTCTCCTGGGTGAGTTTTCCTGATGTGTCTCTTCAAGTTTCCAGAATCACTCCAAGCTTTCCCACAACGAGGGCAAACATATGGTTTCTCCCCAGTATGCGTTCTCAGGTGTCTTTTCAAGCAGCTGGTTTGAACAAACCTCTTTCCGCATTCAGAGCACATGTGTGGTTTCTCTCCACGCAGATAAAGTAAGTGTGTTTTCAGATTGGTTGCTGAGACAAAATCCTTCCCACAGTGATCACAGACATGGGAGGTAGGTCTACTTCCTGAGATGGTTTGGTTCCACGGTTCAGGAGGATGCAACACAGAACAATTCTCTCCAGTGTCAGTTGTCTTTTGAATGATATGTCCAGTGTTCCACAGTGTTTCCTCACAGTTATCCAGTTGCCCAGGCCCTCTCTTCAGACCGTGCAGTGAGGAGTAACTGGGGGAGGCGTGATCCAGGGACATGGGGAGGGAGGAGGGTGATTCGCAAAGCTTGTCCTGGAAATAAAAGACAGAATTATTCAAGAGTGAAAATGTAGTCATGAGATCAACAACTGTTCCCTAAAGGACAAAATAAAATGACACGCAATGCTTCACGTCATATCCTCGAGCCCAAATCTGAACACGCCACACCCATCTTTTACAGAGAATCAGAGCTTCCGTCAGAGGCCACACCTTCCAGGTGATGTTATCCCAGCACCGCCCTTATTCTCTAATTCAGGACTGCTCTTGATCAGACACATACTGGGGAGAGCAAATTAGCTTCTAATGACTCATTGTTTCCTTCAGGGAAATTTAGTTTCAGTTGTAACTGTGCATTTACTTTCAGTTGACAATTCAGTATAACACGCTACGGACACAAACAAACAATCACACTCCCAGACAGTCCACTGATGGAACCCAAAATAGCTCTGGGGATATGCAGGCCACCGGACCCCGTCAACCCAAATATTGCAAAAAAGAACTGCAATCACCATCATTTAAAAAAAAATTTAAAAAATCGCAATAACGTTGTTTCGCTAATATGTTGCAGCCATGGAAACCAGTATCGCCAGAGGTGGGTGGGAGTGGCTTTAATGCAAACCTGCAACTTTTGCAGAAACAAAATCCCCTTCTGGAGAGTGATCAAGGAAGTACTGGTGAGGAACACAAAGCTTGAAGACTGAGAAAATACTCACAGCACTATCCCTCTGCTGGGGGCGGACCCTCACTGAAGATGGCTCCGCCTCCATCCCTTTCCAAGGCCACCTAGCCCCTCCCTCATCATCACATTTTTCATTCCAATCTGCAGCACAGTCATAATTGGATTGTCTGAAATTCAAGGTCTCCTCCTTTAGTCTGTTGCTAGTCAGCATATCCCTGTCCTCCATGTCAGAGTCATCAGCGTCATCATCATCATCATCATCACTTTGGCTGGGACTCATAGGAACTGTCTCCATCTTGTTGCTAGGTAACCAAGCCCCTTCCTCTCCATTTAGTTTTTTATTGCAGCCTCCAATACCATCATAATCAGCAGCAGCTTGGCTGTAATTTATCAGTGCACTTCTACCTTCCTGAGGAATCCTTCTGGTGTCCTCTTTCAGTCGGAATGACCAAGACATCCCCTGTTCCTCTGATTCCACTGAATAAGTGTTGTCACATATTTCGTCCACATTTCCTGAAGGGCCGCACCTCTGATAGGCCTGCCTCTTCACAACAACTTCTTCTCCTGGATGAGTTTTCCTGATGTGTCTCTTCAAGTTTCCAGAATCACTCCAAGCTTTTCCACAACAGGAGCAAACATATGGTTTCTCCCCAGTGTGAGTTCTCAGGTGTCTTTTCAAACAGCTGGTCTGAACAAACCTCTTTCCGCACAGAGAGCACATGTGTGGTTTCTCTCCACGTATATAAAGTAAGTGTGTTTTCAGATTGGTTGCTGAGACAAAATCCTTCCCACAGTGATCACAGACATGGGAGGTAGGTCTACTTCCTGAGATGGTTTGGTTCCACGGTTCAGGAGGATGCAACACAGAACAATTCTCTCCAGTGTCAGTTGTCTTTTGAATGACATGTCCAGTGTTCCACAGTGTTTCCTCACAGTCATCCAGCTGCCCAGGCCCTCTCTTCAGACCGTGCAGTGAGGAGTAACTGGGGGAGGCGTGACCCGGGGTCATGGGGAGGGAGGAGGGAGACTCTTTAAGCTTGTCCTGTAAATCAAGGTTATTAATCAGAGTGGGTATTGCTCTCCTATTTGTTAACGAATTTCTTAGTTTTATGATTTATTATTTTTAATATGTGAACACATACTTGTTCCATTACTATGTTTAGCCAATTAATATACTGGAAGAATAACACAAAAAAATTATGAAAAACATTTATCTCAAAAAGGCAATATCAAAGAACACCAGAGGTCAAACTACTGAGTAGAATAAATAGGCCAATCAGTGGTCCTGTGAAAAATGAGCTGTCCAATCATGGGTCAATTCACATTGGTATTTTTGATGACTGGTATATGTTGACAGTATCCTGCTATGGAGCTGCACCCACACCTGTCTAAAACAGAAAATCTACCTTTTAACTTACTAATACAATTTGGAAATCAAATTGCTCATTTCATAAGTAGATTAATTATTTTCTTAAAAATTTCATAGAAATCTGCAAACATTGTGTAAATTACATTTTAAGAGTATTTCAAAATTATTTTCTTGATTCTTCATCCTTGATTACAAAGATGATCTTAATTTTTTTTTTCATCTTTGATTATCTGATCTTCTAAAAAACATTAGTTCAAGGGAACATTGAATATTCATAATCAATGCATTTATAAAAGGATTTTGAGGAATCAGGTATTACTGTGATCACAGACAGACAGCTGAGAAACACAAGACCTAAAGACTGAGAAAGTACTCACACCAGACTCCCTCTGCACTGATGTGTTCCTCACTGGAAATGACTCCACCTCTTCGCTAGGCCACATAGCACCTCCCTCATCGGATTGGCCAGGACTCCAAGACTCCTCCTTCAGTCTATTACTAGTCAACCAATCCTTGTCCTTGACATCACAGACTGCAGTGCCACTAAAATTGGATTTGCCGGGACTCAAAGGCTCCTCTTTAAGTCCCCTGCTAGCCAGCCAATCTTTGTCCTTCATGTCACAGCTTACAGCCTCTTTAAGACTTATTTTAACCTCATCTGATTGGCTGGGTCTCATGGCCGCAGGGCTGCCATCAACCTGTGTGTTCCTTAAGTCCTCCAAACAAGACATTCCGTGGTCTTCCAAACTCACTGAATATGAATATATGGAATCTGCATTGTCCCGCATTATATTAACGCTTCCTAAAGGGTTGCCCCTTTGATAAGCTAGCCTCTTTACAATGTGTTCCCCTGGATGGGTTTTTCTCATGTGTCTTTTTAAGTTTCCAGAATCACTCCAAGCCTTCCCACAATGAGAGCAAACAAACGGTTTCTCCCCAGTATGAGTTCTCAGGTGTCTTTTCAGACAGCCTGTCATTTTGAATGCCTTTCCACATTCAGAGCACACATGTGGCTTCTCTCCATTGAGATATGCATGTGGTTCAAGAAACATACCAACTGAGTTGGGAATTGTCACAATGTTCACATTCTGTGCTGGTGTCTTCCTCTCTGGAGTGGATTCCTTCAGTCTGTTGGGTGGCAACTTCACTCCTCCTTCATCCCATGTTTTGTCACAGTGATCATCATCATCCCCTTGGTTATGACATCCACCCTTTAGTATCCTTCTCATGTTCTCCATCAGTCGGAGTAACCAGGACATCCCATGTTCATCTGAATTTACTGACTCTGTGTGGGTCCACATTTCCTCCATGAGTTTTCGCCGTAATAAACGATGATTCATCCCTTTTACTTTGGGTCCGTCTATTCCACTACATTCACATAGGTAGCGTAAATTGTCCTCTGTTAAGTGCCATAAACTCTTTTCGATTTCGTCCATCAGCACTTCCTTCTCTGAACTCATTGTCACAGATGACTTAAATGGAATGTCAGTTGATAACTATTATTTTTGAATGGAGATTTCACACCTGCAAAGTGTCTCTTTTCTGTGTGGATTTAGTCATCTCTCCCTCAACACTAGGAGGTTCAGGAAATATTAATTCATGAATCATCATAGGACACAAATTCCAGGGATCAGCTGTGGGCTGAGCACTGGAACAGCTTGCTAGGTGTTTGTCTGTGAAAATAACAGAACATTTTTGTAGGACAGTCCTATAGGATACATATTTTCTATTAAAGCCCTGTTATGGAATTCTTGTAGAAATCTCACAATATTAAAGCTGAACATTTATAAATAACTCTGCTTGTTAGCAAGCTAACACGAACATTAAGTAAAAAAATTATAATGATTGTTTCCTCCGCCAGCACAGTCGGTACCTGATAAAATTTGTTGGTTTTCCTTATATTTTTTAACAGAGTTTTGTTTCAGTAGTGAGCAAGCGCTAGATGAGGCTAGCTGAAACGTTATGTGCTAGTCTTAAGAGCAAGTTCATAGCTAACGTAAATGCATCCTTACCCTATAACTAGCTTACTACATCGTTTGAATACATATCCCAGTACCGAATTGTTTACTAACCAGTTTATTTTAAATCCTCCCAATCTTCCCTTCCTGTATGAATAAAGAAACGAACGAGTAATTAATCTTGTCCGTATTGAAGTGTTGATCAAATATTGATAACATTACTTCTTCCGGGTAATTTGACTTCTTCTGTGGGGTTTCAGGGTTATTTGTAACACTCGACACCTATTTTAAATGGTTTTGAACGCATAGGCGCAATATCGCGAGATTTTCGGGAACTCGCGAAATCCAGAATTTTGTGTTTGCAATGAGACATTACCCTAAAAGATTATTACTGATGCACAAAACGTATTTATGACTAGGGAAGACACAATTACAGATCAGATTTTAAGGTTTCAAGTAAATTATATTTTTTTACACTCCAAATCTAACAGCAACAAATTGATTTGCGCAAATGTATTAGGTAACTGAAACTATAATTCCTAACACCACGCAAAAGTGAATAAATGACAAGATTACATTTCTGTCGTTAAGTGTGTGTTTGATTTCATGGGTGCCTTGCCGAAGTTCCGCGCCTACCACCACTAATTACCTTCTGCCTATCTTCATCATGCTAACATCTTTGAAAGCGGCTAGTTGTTCCCCGGAAGTAGTTTCAGTCAGTTCAATGGCCTAGCAATTTACCAAAACATTGCAGCTGGACTTTTTTTTTTTTTACAAAAATAGAATTAGACACCTTCACTGTACACCTTGCTATGGAGTTGTTATGGAACTGTTTATCCAGGCAGGTGCAATGAAGGACAAGCAAGCTCAATATGCTTTGATAGCCTAGGCTTTTTTGCGAAATTGCTGTGGTTTGTATTACCAACACATTCAACGCTTGTTACTGCTGGAGAAGAACATTGTGTCGTCCGCTCACATAATGTATGAGGTGAGAAGTGATCGAGCTTGCAAAAGTTATCTAATTGTCCTTAAACAGACCTGTGTATGTCTTTCCCATAATCGTAAACAGCAGTAGTTCTTAAAAATCGTGTTAAGCAGCGTTATAAACCTAACCAACGTCAGTAGTTACTGGTCCTGTCCTGGCGAACTTTTTCCCCCCATTTGCTTGTTCTTCACTATATGCTTGTTCTTCACTATATGGTCACTATACAATGGAACATTGTCACTACTTCATCAAGTCAGTAGGTCAAATTAAACCGAAGAAAATGACAGGGGTTATCTCAAACTGTACTCTCACTTTTGCTCAGAGTTTTGATGAACCCCAGCCGAGCCAGTCAAATATTCTGGGCCCTGACTGTTACCATGGTAACCAGGTCACGACTGGTCCAGGGATGGTTCCGGGAAACGTCGAGTACATCAGTGACCTTCTAAAATCGAGAGGTACGTTGATTAAGAAGAGATTTTTGTTAATTTTAGTCGGCGGGGACTTGAAGCTTGGTCTCTGACCCACCTCAAATTATTCTGATGCTGACAAATTATAAACTCATTATCAGGCCACTGATTAACACAAAGTCAACATGAAAAATAAAATCTGTTCTAATTTAATTACAAATAAAAAAATATTATTTGCATTATTTTTTTTCCTCCTTTAGTCTGTTAAAGGCACGTTTGTCTGTAATCAAATCCATGAGTCAATTTGGATATGTCTCTACCAGCTTTGCACATTTAGATGATATTTTCCAATTTATCTTTTCAAAATGTCTCAAGCTCCTTTGGTAAACTGCAATTTTCAACGATTTCCAAATATTCTCAATGTGACTAATGTCCAGGTTTTGACTGGGCCACTCCAGGACATATTTTATGCCAGTTCAGTTTATTTTTCGATGGCCTGTCCGTGAGATATTCAAAGCAGTGCCATGTTCTTGGCATGTCTTAACAATGTACTTCACTTTGCTTCAGTGGATACTAATTCTTTGCCAAAGATCTTAAATCCTTCCAATGATTGGTGTTTTTCAAGAATCTTATTCTGGATATACTTTCAATATTTCTTCAGCCAGTCAATTATTTTCTGTTTTATGTAAATTTTTTATTTAGAACCATTTGCAGATACCTTTTTTTTTGGTTTGACATTAAGGACTTTATGCGTTGATCATGTTGTAACATAACACAATTTGGAAAGGTCAAGGGGTGGTTGAATGCGCTTTAGAGATACTGATGTGCTAGTTGTGAGAACTACCATGCAGCCCTTGAGGTCCACATGAACACATTGAGTTAGCTGACTACCGTCTTCATAAATCCCTGACAGGAGAGAGTTCCAGCTATCACTCTGACAGCTCTACCTCAGGAGAACCTGGAAAAGAAGAGAACCAAGTAACCAAAACCGCGAATCGCTGCAGGGAGTGTGGAGAACAGTTTCCTACCCAGCATTACCTAAGAAAACATCGCCATACGGCACACTCAGGAGAGAAGTCCCATCCCAGTCCAAAAGCCAGGAGGAGCTACAGATGCCTGGAGTGTGGGAAGGAGTTCCCCTGTCCGTCGAAACTGCGACGGCACCTTTTGACTCATACGGGCGAGAGGCCGTGCTTCTGCCCTGACTGTGGAAAGAGTTTCACTCGTGAGGAACATCTGAAAACACACCAGCGATTTCACTGTTCTAATGGGGAGGGCAGCCCCTCTGCAACAGGGGGTCCCGAACAAGCTAAGAACTGTTGCCCTGAGTGTGGGAGAGAGTTTTCTAGTGCCTACAAACTACGCAGACACCTGTTGACACACACTGGAGAGAAGCCTCACTCCTGCTCTGTGTGTGGGAAGAGTTACACCTATTTGCACACTTTGAAATCACATGAGCTGAAACACATCGGGCAGAAGTCCTACAAATGCACTGTGTGTGAGAAGAGCTTCAGCCAAAAGGGCAATTTGAACCAACACATGCTTCTGCACACTGGCGAGAAGCCTTTTTCCTGCTCTGTCTGTGGCAAGTGCTTCACCCAGAAAGGTAACCTGACTGCTCACCAGCTCTCGCACACAGGAGAGAAGCCGTTCTTCTGTCCAATTTGTAAGAAGGGCTTCACTCAGAAAGCTTACCTTAAACAACACCAGAAACTGCACACGGGAGAAAAACCTTACTCCTGCTCAGAGTGCAACAAGAGGTTTACCTTCTACACAGCTTTGAAGAGACACCAGCAGCAGCACACAGGAGCCAAACCTGACGCTGGGAGCTTAACAGCAGAGTGCCAACAGACACAAGACAAACGGGCGAAGGGGAGTCCCTCGGCATCTGCAGAAGAGCCTGAACAGCACGGGGACAATCATGCAGCCGAGGAGGCTCGCTGCTGCTCACAACGTGGGAAGACGTTCATCACGAAAGGAAGTTTGAGCGTACAGAAGCGGAGGGTGGTCCACCAGGAAGGGGAGACCATACCACCGCCACAGACGCTGTCCGACAACCTGCAGTCCCTCTGTCAAACACTCAGACTTAAATCCAAAGTTGAAGGGGAGAGGGCTGAAGTTGAAGAGGGGGAGAAAAGGGAAGAGAAAGAGAGTCAGGTAAACAAAGAGGTGGAAAAGGAAGAGACGTGCAATGCAGAGGAAGTCGGAGGACTGATTAATTCTGATGGAGAAGAAGTCGACTGGGAATCACCTCAACTCAGTGAGTAGAGGGAGACTCCAATCAAGAATCAATCATAAATAATGAAGAATCAATCATGTATAATGAAGAATCCATAATGAGTAATAGTTGGTGAGTTTGTCTACTAGGTGCCGTGATCTTACTTGCTATACCAATTTATCCCTGCAGGAAAAAAGTCTGTTCATCACTCTGGCTGTAAAGGAAGCCCCACTACATCCCAGATCAAGAAGGTAGGAGGAAAATAATGACACGTTTGTCCTATAGGATCATTTTCGGTGGCATGTTTTTGAACATTTGCCTTGAAGAGGGTTTACAGTTGTGTTTCCCTGTTGTTTGCATACCAGGATCCCAACAGTCAGTCCCTGGACCCTCCACACAGCCAGGAGAAGGAGCATCACATATCTAGGATGAACAGTCCTATGGTAGAGGAGGAGATGGGGGAGGAGGGGGAGGAGGATGAAGAAGAAGAGGAGTGGGAGTGGGAGGAGGAGGAAGAGGAGGAGGAGGAGGAAGAAGAGGAGGAGGAGGAGGACGAAGGAGTAGAGGAGCAGGAGGATGTCAGTGACCTGATGACTTTAGAAGTGGCAGAAGCACGTTGGGATACTCCGTATCTTGGTATGTATCTGTCTCAGTGTGTTAAAAAGTATGCATCCTGCACTGAAACTGGCTTGGATCTTAAAGTCTACTGAAAGTATGCATCCAGCACTGAAACTGGCTTGGATCTTAAAGTCTACTGAAAGTATGCATCCAGCACTGAAACTGGCTTGGATCTTAAAGTCTACTGAAAGTATGCATCCAGCACTGAAACTGGCTTGGATCTTAAAGTCTACTGAAAGTATGCATCCAGCACTGA
>JACXGJ010010495.1:0-21888 GCA_016801105.1 Esox niger
CTAACACACACACACACACACACACACACACTCGGTATTTCAGGTCTCAGGTGCTAGAAAATAAAGATGAAAGTAAAAAGTGTTCCTTTGGCAGCAAGCTACTATTATCAATATAACCCACTTTCCTAGTCAATAGTACAAAACCTCGGTAGCCTTCTCTTCTAACAAATAAACACACACATACTCACACACCTCTGTGTGAAATTAATCAATGCCTGAGACAGCACCACATCCTGTCAATCTTGTGACTCAGGTCACTTAGGGAACAAAGCAATGAGTTCTTCTCCCTCTATTCCCCACTTTACCTTCTTTTCCCTTTCACCTACCTATTTTTACTGTGTTGCCACACCCCACATAATCACAATAATTCACCCAGTCTCCCAATCCACATCTTCCCCGCCTCTCGTCCTCCCCTTTCCAAAACTGTATCCAACGTCCAGACACATTAGTCCCTGTTTGTGCTTCTCCAGGAGAAAAAAACTCTCGGGATTCGTACAAGGGTATGTGAGTCCTTTTTAAAAAATAAAGATTTTTAAATTTTTGCATAGAAATCTTGTGGTCTTTTTGTAAGGACCATATTAGGATGTGAAGATATTCTAGATATTTTTTTTTCTGTTGGTGGTGTTCCCAGGTGGCCTGTTACCATTACGGTAGGTATTACACCAGGTATTTTTATATTGGCTGTGCGCTGCTCAGTAAGAAAAAAAACATAGTTAACATCTGGCTGTGAGGTGCCCTGTTCCTTCTGCTGCAGCACACATTTTGGTATTTCCCGATTCACATATCCAATTCCCATAATGCATCCATACAAAAAGAACCATGTGCACTGCTACTTTGGTCATCTGTTTCTGACTTCTCACCAATCATTTGTTATTTACTTTCAGTAAGTGGACAGTTCTTTTATAGCTGTCTAATGCTGATGTGGTTTTAATGTCACTTCTGAATCTTGCGTTGAATGAAATATAAAAAATTGGGTATTTTTAACAACCCTAAAAACAATATGAGACACACTTGTGAAAAACATTAAAATTCACATGGAAGCAGGCAGGTTACCCAGTGGTAAAAGATTGGGCCATGAACAACATTTTTTTGCTTGACCAAGGAAATGGAAGCCCATGGTGGGACTGATGTTTTTATATAACCATGTATTCAATTGCTGACTTGGTCACACTTTTTTATAGGACACAAAAAGGACTGGATAATCAAGCATTACGGTCAATTTCTCCACCAAAAATATTAAATATAAGGTCAACTCTGAATACTCTGACTGGGTTTGCACATGCAGGCCAATTCTAGTAACCTTTTACATCACATCCAATCTCTTCATGTACATTTTCAAAGCTGTTTAATGGTAAAAAATTAAATAAACTCAGTCACATCCTTTTGGGGTCTAAACTCATCGGTCACATCCTTTGGGGTCTAAACCCCTCGGTCACATCCTTTTGGGGTCTAAACGCCTCGGTCACATCCTTTTGTGGTAACTTATCAATCTTCTCAAGTATCCCTGGTACATAGGTATGCCAATCAACTCAGTTGTAAACCGCTGTTCCAAACCATATTAGATTCATGGCAACCATCAGTCGAAATGGTTTGCCAATATAGATGGTCTATCGATATGTACAGTGGAGATTAAAGTCTAAACACCCCTGTTAAAATGCCACATTTCTGTGATGTAAAAGAATGAGAAACATAAATCATGTCAGAACTTTATCCACTTTTAATGTGACCTGTGATGTGAACAATTCAATTGAGAAACAAACCAAATTCTTCAAGGGGGAAAGATTAAAAATAAAAACCTTACAATAACCTGGTTGCATAAGTGTGCACACCCATTTAACTGGGGATGTGGCTGAGTTTAGAAATAACCAATCACATTGAAACTCATGTTAAATTGAAGTCATTACACATCTGCCATCATTTAAAGTGACTGTGATCAATCACAAATAAAGTTTAGCTGTTCTAGTAGGATCCTAGTTTCATCTCAGAGCAAAAGCCATGGTTCACAGAGAGCTTTCAAAGCATCAGAGGGATCTCATTGTTGAAATATATATCAGTCAGGAGAAGGGTACAAAAGAATTTCCAAAGCATTAGATATACCATGGAACACAATGAAGACAGTCATCATCGAGTGTAGAAAATATGGCACAACAGAGACATTACCAAGAACTGGACATCCCTCCAAAATTGACAAAATAACGAGAAGAAAACTGGCCCGGGAGGCTTCCAAGAAGCCTACAGCAACATTAAAGAAGCTGCAGGAATGTCTGGCAAACACTGTGCTAAATGTGACAATCTCCTCTATTCTTCATATGAATGGGCTATGGGGTAGGGTGGCAGGATGGAAGCCTTTTCTTACAAAGAAAAACATCCAAACCCAGCTGAGGTTTGCAAAAACAAACGTCTCCCAAAAGCACGTGGGAAAATGTGTTATGGTCTGATGAAACCATGGTTGAACTTTACGGACGTAATTCCAAAAAATATGTTTGGCGCAAAAACAACACTGAACATCACCCAAAGAACATGATAGTGGCAGCATCATGCTTTGGGGCTGTTTATATTCAGCTGGAACCGGGGCCTTAGTCAGGGTGGAGGGAATTATGAACTGTTAGAAATACCAGTCAATTTTGGCACAAAACTTCGGGCATCCGTTAGAAAGCTGAAGATGAAGAGGGAGTTCACCTTTCAGCACAACAATTTCACAGAGCACACATCCAATTCCACAAAAGCATGGCTTCACCAGAAGAAGATAAACATTTTGGAATGGCTCAGCCAGAGCCCAGGCCTGAATCCAATTGAACTTCTGTGGGGTGATCTGAAGGACAGTGCACATGCGATGTCCTCTCAATCTGACAGATTTGAAACGCTTTAGCAATAAAAAGTGTGCAAATATTGCCACCTCAAGATGTGCCATGCTAATACACTCCAATCCAAAAAGACTGAGTGCTGTAAAAAAAATCTAAAGGTGCTTCAGTATTAGTTTAAGGGTGTGCACACTTATACAAACAGCTTATTTTTTATTGTTTTCCCCATCAAAGATTTCAGTTTGTTTTTTAATTGAATTGTTCATGTTATAGGTAATATTGAAGGTGGAAAATTTCTGACATGATTATCTGTCCCATTTTTTTACATCACAAAAACCTGGCATTTTAACAGGGGTGTGTACACTTTTTATAGCCAATGAAGGTTGAAGGTACATTGAAGGTTGAGCAGCTCAAAAACACTGTCATGTTCGCTGGCTTTAAGGACTTAATTTGCCATTCTCACCAACATCTAGTTCACAGAAATGTTATGTTGAACGCAGGCGGGTTACTTTCAACAGCATACTAATTTATTTTAGCTAATCTGTTCTAATCACTGATTTAAAGTTATGTCAGGAACATATGTAACATCAGCACAAAGTCTAGCTGTTAATTAACATATTGCTCGGTTGTAAAACATGCATTCGTCAGCCAATAACAAGGGTGAACTTACCTTCCAAATATGAAATAACAAAGGACATCAATAGGGATTACATTCTCTCAGGGGAGACAAAAAAAAATAGCAAGCAGAAAGCCAAGCCTTCAATAAGCAACACCTGCAATATTCTGATAGTCTGCCACTGCTAATAAGCATGTTAAGTAGCATTTTGTTGACAGAGGATTCATTAAAGGTCACTAGCATGTACTGCTAGTAGCTGCAAGGTGCTTAAAAGTAACTATCTGACAGTATGTCATTACCAACATTTCATAGACATGTGTCAAACTAGGTTCTAAAAAAAAAAATCTGCCTATCCAACAGTCACGTAACTGGCTACAACAATTCCACTGACGGTATCAAAGCTCAGTAATGATCATACCAAATATAAAACAAAACCCTTTTATACCTGGGATGTTTACCTTTACCTTTTTTTTAATTAGATATATACATACACACACACACATACACACACACTACATAGTATATGATGGTTAGTTAGGGCCACAGCACAAGGAAAAACACTTTTCAGTGGCATTGTTGTCCACCCACCCTATGAATGTGAATTATTCTGACATCGAACCTAACTCCCTCTAACAGAGTAGAGGTATGGGGTTGTCTCGCCTCCACCACTCTGACCACAACCACCACAGTTAGCACAAGAAATCTCTCATTGGATTTCTGTGACATTGTGTTTCAATTTTATTCATATATGAGAAATGTTGTACATTTAGTTCCTATTCATTAACTAGCCTATGTGTCTCTGTGGGCCTAGTAGCCTAAATATGTTTCATGTACATTTTATTACAAACACAACCGGTCATGATATTTTCATCTGATTGTTAATCACTTTAGAAAGCACTTCTCTTGGCTACACGCTGTGCACGTTTGTCCACTGACATAATTCCAGCCTCCACAGAGAGCACCAACGTGAACCCACTGTTTGATGAATAGAAAGAGACAGCTGTTACAAAAAAATGTAATGACATTCGGTAACTAGGCTATCATTAAAACTAAATACACTTGTAGTCTTAATTGATGAATGGGCGTGCGTCTGTCTCCTGCCGTGGCAGCATTTTACTGCTCATGCGGAATTGAAAAGCAATTTGGAATTGAAAAGCAATTTTCTCAAACTGCAATTCAAGCATTGTTTAAACTTTATCCACAGCCATGTCAACTACTCCCGCCGGCAACTTTTCCCAGAATGCATCATTATATCTATAGCATAATATCAACTCATGTTGTCATGTGAATGCAGGTGAAAGTCATGTGTTTGTATACAATCCAAGGACATCTGCAGGCATGGATAACCATGAGAATATGCAGGCATGGATAACCATGACAATATGCAGGCATGGATTACCATGAGAATATGCAGGCATGGATAACCATGACATTATGCCTGGCCTGGATTACCATGAGAATATGCAGGCATGGATAAGCATGACATTGTGCATGGCCTGGATTACCATAAGAATATGCAGGCATGGATAACCATGACAATATGCAGGCATGGATAACCATGACAATATGCAGGCATGGATAACCATGACAATATGCAGGCATGGATAACCACGACAATATGCAGGCATGGATAACCACGACAATATGCAGGCATGGATAACCATGAAAATATGCAGGCATGGATAACCGTGTAAATATGCAGGCTTGGATAACCATGACAATATGCAGGCATGGATAACCATGACAATATGCAGGCATGGATAACCATGAGAATATGCAGGCATGGATAACCATGAGAATATGCAGGCATGGATAACCATGAGAATATGCAGGCATGGATAACCATGAGAATATGCAGGCATGGATAACCATGAGAATATGCAGGCATGGATAACCATGAAAGCTGGGCTCTCTCCTCTCCTCTCCGGTTTCTGTCGCTCCTTCTGCCCGTCTCTCTCTCACTCTCCCCCCATCGCTCTCTCTCTCTCCCCCCGACTCTTTCTCTCTCCCTCTCTCTCTCTCTCTCCGGGTCTCTCTCTCTCCGGGTCTCTCTCCCTCTCCAGGTCTCTCTCTCTCCAGTTCTCTCTCTCTCTCCCGGTCTCTTTTTCTCTCCCTCTCTCAGACTGACCTCTCTGGCCCACACAGATGTTAATGTTATGAGCATGCTAATGAGAATGATGTGTAGTAATATGCTACTTTAATAGCTACAGCTCATCAAGCCAATCACTTCAACAAGTGAAGGACAAAGTGAATATGGATGATGGGATATTTTGTGTGGAGCTACCAGCTGAAATTAGAGTTCCCAGTACATAGGAAAATGCCTTGAAAGACCTACCAGTAGTGACGAGCATTGTTTCCTTATAAGGTGAAACTGCATAAAGACAATTAACAGTTTCATGCTATTATCCACTGGCATTTCCTGCTACGCTTAACAGACAGCAAGCAAAGCAATGCTTGGGTAAGAGGAGCTTCACTTCACCAATGGGACCAGCTGGCTTACTATAATAAAAACTCAAACTTAAATAATTGTAGTTTGACCACATTTGCATGTTTCATATACAGTATGCGTATGTTTCTCCATGAGTAAAAAGCCTTCAACTGACTAACTATTTACGCAAGTTACACACTCGTCACTAACGAGTGACAGATAACAACAGTAATCCACAAGCAGCGCTTGGGAAAAAGCTTTTCATTAGTTAAGAGAGTAAATAGTTGTTCTGTTGCTTTCCTTACTTGCTGTAGTTGATGCTTGTGTTCACTGGATCTACTCCTGGGAGTCGGCACGTCCTCACTACCAATCTACCAACTATAGTTCCCTAAGCCTTGTTGATGGAGAACTCTGTTTTCACAATGATGGCATACAATAGATTCTCAAGGATAAGGCAGTCATGCATTGCTATAAAGTAGGCAGATAATTGCAGTGTTTTATCAGAGTAAATGTGTGTACCTACAGGTACACACATGCATCATATAAAAATAAGGACTTTAGGCTATAATGTAGTATTATTCTATGACTTTCAATGGGTTTAGGCCAAAAACTAAAAGTTACACTTATCGTAACTGGATGTTGAAATACTATTTTTCATAGGACACACACAGCATCACAAGGGTTTTGGCATTTTTTTATACATATAGATTTATTAACCAGATCATCATCTTTTGGTCTGCATAAATATTCATTAACCTGATTTATCATAAAGTATTATTTTCATTTAAATATATCTTTCTTGACCTTCTATTGTAGTTTAATGAATTTGACTTTGAGATCTAGTTCAATATTGAAGTAGGATCATAACTCCTCAACTCATGACAGAAATATGTTTCACAACACAAATCCTTTTCCCAGGCCACTTTGTCTGATGCTATTGAAATGGTTTCCTGTAAATAATAAATACGGTAATCCTTTGCTTACTGCCATGAAAACACGGCTCTTCTTTTCTGTACTGTCAGCCAGGCCACTGCAATTAAAAGTAGCTATATTGAATTTCTAAATTGCAATGAAGTGGATATCAAAGGTCTACAGAGCCTTATATAAAATGCAGCTTATACTGCATGTAAAGGCTGAAATCAAGACATATTGTCTCAGATCCTTTTTTCACCTTTCCTAACATCTGGCAACCAACAATATTTCAGTGAAAACAATTGTGTAACAACATTACAGGAAAAAAAACTGTTAATGTCTTGGTTCGACTACTTGGGTTGTTTCCTATTTGACTGGATAAGAAAAATGCATAAGAAAAATGTACATGAAGTGCTCGTTATATAAAACACATGCACCCTAAATATCTCCATCATCCACAGCAATCTCCAGAATAAATGGTGGACAGGTGCTCACCAAAGTGTAATCTCTGAATTAAGGGCATCAGGTTTTCTTGTACCCACTCCTGCAATTACAGTCTTTGTCCTTGTTCAAATATTTCATTTTGCACTGGGAATTTTCAGCTGTGAATGGAGGAACCGTTTATAAGTAAATGTCTTTATTTTCAGTCTGTTTGATACAATGTCGATTTAATTGTGTCATTTGATCACGATTGGAATAAACACCTGGCTCCTTATTTCTGAAGGAAACAGAGATGGCCTATTGTTTTCAATAATTACAAACCTACCTGGACAGTGTGATTTTCTTGAGATGGCAGGACAACCACGGTGTCAGCTAAATGTCTGTGCTCATTTTGTCAGGATCCGTGTATACTTGAAGGTAATCAGTATTCAGAAGATGCATCCTCAGCTAACTGCAGCTAGTCAGGAAGATCTAATCAGGGTGTCTTTTGTCTGTCTACAAGGGTCAACAGTTGTGAACAGAAAAACCGACACATGTTAGAATCAGTTGTGAATTGAGCTATAGAGAAAGACAGACAGAGGGAGAGAGAGAGGAGAGAGGTAAAGAGAAAGACAAAGGCAGAGCGAGAGAGGGCCCTCTTTTTGTACCTATTTAACAAGGAAAAGTATGCAAATGAGTACATTTAGCCACACTATAACAAGAAACTGACATATGGTTAAGGCATTATGGCATTAAGGAGTCAGGGTTAGGTTAAAGTTAGTCACAAAGTTAGGCTATTGAGGTCAGGGATCAGGTTAAGTGAAATTGTTATTCTAAAGGTACCTTTTTTAGTCCACACACTAAATTATTGTGGATGAAATTGCAACAAAACATTCTGATATAATGTGAAAACATAAAACATGGTGAAAAGTCAAGAAGGCTTCTGAGTTCCGTTTAGGGTTTGGGAAAGTTTAGAGGTTTGGCAAAAGTTATTTCTGAATGGGGAAGAAATGTAGTCCTATTAACTTCCTATGTTGAGGTGTTTTTGTGTATGAGAGCACGAGCTATGTAACACACAAATTGCCATGCAGTATGGAGAGTGCAGGCACTGGCTACAGGCACTGGCTACAGGCTCTGGCTACAGGCTCTGGCTACAGGCTCTGGCTACAGGCTCTGGCTACAGGCTCTGGCTACAGGCACCCACCCCAGAGCCATGAATATTAAAGATCATTAAAATAAATTAACTGTAGATTAATTGGGCTGAATAAACATAAAGAAAAGCTTTTTGTAGTGGGAAGGGTGGAGTTCTGTGTCTGAGACCATGGTTTTACTACATATGTGCACATCAGAAGCCCCCCAAATATAGTAAGACCAATCCATTTTGTACTTCAAAGATTTGTAGCTGGTTCCCACAAGGAAAACGGCTATTTCTAGTTTAGGAATAAGGTTAAGGGTGAAACAAACATGGCTTGGTTAAGAATAGTTATACCTATGATTTTGGGGTTATATTTAAGCTTAAAACAGGGGTTAGGTCTTAGGTATAGCCTAAACATCTTTGTTCAGACACAACCCTTGTGTTATGATAATAATTTAAGTTAAGCTTTCATGTAGTGGGTAAACTTTGCACCAAGATGATTAATCACGATATCACAGTAATATTACCCTATAACAATATGTTTTCCATCAATAACCAACTCATAACTGATCTAAAATTGGTCTGTTTTGGAATTTCTTTGTCCATAATGACCATATACAAGGATTCATAAGAATAAAGAATTCAAGAAAATATGAACAAACAACGATGAACTCTGGAATTCGTATGCAGAAGGGTGACATACAGTTTGAATAAAAATGACAGTTGCTAGAAATACCTTTTAATGCCAGATGAAAACTGCCAAAAGGCTCTGTGATCTAAAAGTGCAGTATTTACATTGCACACGATTGGGGCCTACAGTTTCAGAAAGGTGGAAATTTGTAAAACAACTTTCAGTCAATTTAGTTGACAGTGATTTCAGATGAAGGGCTCGCAGAAGAAACATTCATAAAATCCTTAAGCTACTCACTGATACCACTCTCATTCTAGGAAGGTGTGATTACTAGTTATTTCCACGTAATTCACAAAATATATTTGTGAATAGATACACCCCTCCTTTTTATTGCACACCCATAAACATGTCGTAGTTTGGTGGAACTGTATCACGTACTATGTTCTAAAACTTTTTGACAACAAACTTTTTGATTAAAGGTTGCCAATAAAAGCAACAAACAACTGTCTGTCTCTGAGTTGTTGGGGGGAGGGGGACTAAGGACAATCGATTTTTGGTGTGTGTGTGTGTGAAGAAGTTACTACTTTTAAACTTCTCCATCTTTCTCTGGGCTTGGCCCATTGAACGACCAATTATCTGCAAGACTGGTGTCAGATCAGAGCCCCTGCAGGAATTGAATAAAACTTGGAGATTGGTGCTTCACTCAGGGAGTTACTCATGCCTGGGGCTTCTGGAGACAGGAGAGGCCTCTTCAGCAAACACTCAAACCCCATTAGGAATGAACACGGACAGGTAAAAGGAACGGGGTACTTAGAGCAAGTCCTGTCTCAGAGCACATCTGAAGCACGGTTACTGATGAAGCCACACGTTAGCCCGCAGTTTTCACATTTAAGGGATTTCCCACAGTAATTTTGTCTCACAGGAAGTAAGATAAAAAAATGGCACAATTGGTGAGACCAAATTCCTGGACAGTGATATGGACATAGGAATCGCAGCACAGATGAAAGAGATTGTACATAGGTTTTTGCTTTCATGATGGAATAATCCGATACCTTCCATGTCCTATTCCAAAGGAGGTCATATTGGTCTTTTTACATGATCTATCGTCACCATAGTTTCCTTCCTGTTAAAAGGTAGGACTTTATTCAATCTCAGTCAATCATCACTCTGTCTCTCTACGCTGCTTTTTCCTATAACCACAGAATTACAATATTTATGAGAACTCACACTGACCAAAAAAACAACAATTCAGTTCTGGTCTCTCTGCACAACTTCCTCTCTCTCACTCCTCCTGCATTTCCTCTCACAGCTAGTCTCTCGCCATTGTCTCCTCTATATTCTATTTTTCTATACATCTCTCTTCCTTTCTCTTACCATCTATGTCATTTGTTCACTCTTGCAATCCTTCTCATTCTCACACTGTCTGTCAACCACCCCGTCAAACCCCCATCCCCTCCTCACTCTCTTCATGTTCTCTGGATTTATTTTAATGAAAGCAACGCTGAAGAACCATTCAGGCATTTGCTGGGCCATAATTTCCTCAACACAATGACATGAATAACTATGAGCTGATAGCTCTACAGCTGTGACTGCTCAGAGAATAAACACATTTATGAAACAAATGAGAATAAAGACCTTCAAAAAATTGTACAAACAAACACACACACACACACGAACACACACGAACAGACACGCGCACACACACACAACGTGCCTATGGAATGTCTACAACTCCTATAAACTTTTTTCCCAATTTTGTCATGTCAGTGCCTTTGAGTTTAATGCATTTAAATTAGGATTTTTCCCCATTTATCTACACACCATACTCCACACTTAAGGGGATTTTGTACCATCATGAAATGAAACTAATAAAAATGCACAACTGAAATATCATAATTGGATGAGTCTCTACTCCCCTACTACTTTAAAAGCAACCTAAATTAGGTTCAGGAGCGAAGAATCACCTACAAAATCAAACACTAATTTGACTGGCCTCCATTTGCATTACATATTAGTCATTCACATGACACCAAGATAAGAGTGGCGGTTTCTGTAGGTTCTCTTTGATTTTGGTGACCCTTAACCATGAGCAACAAGGAACTTTCAAAAGAACTAAGGGACAGTTCAGGCAAGACACATCGGGGGTTGCCCACAAACAAATTCCATAAATCCTGAATATTCCTTGTTATTTTAAGTAATTTTTATTTATTTTTTTAAGTAAATGTATGGTACCAATAAAACCCTGCCAAGATCAGACTGTCCCTCCAAACTGAATGACCAATCAAGTTATTGATCAGAAAGGCAACCAAGTGGCTAATGGGAACTTTTACAGAGTTGCTGGCATTCAAGGCCAATATTGGTCAATTTGTGTGCACGAAAATATTAACAAACACTAATAAATCTGGCCTGAATTGTGGTCAGTACAACATAAAACCCTTTTTTTTTTTTAAAACACCAAGGAGGCCATGTAGCAAAAAGTTACGATGTCTGATGAAACAAATCTTTAACTTCTTGTCATGAATGCAAAGCTTCACATTTGGTTCAATACCCAACAAGGCACATGGGCCAAAAGTGCAGCATAAAATCAACACCTGGTAGTACATCACCATTGCAACCAGAAGTGTGGCACACGTCCGTAAAACACAAGAATCCCTGTTTGAGGCTAATTGGTTCTGCAATGCCCAGGGTTACTGGTGCCTTGTCATGCTATAGCGACACATTACGGCAGAATATACAGTCAATGTAACAACATCACAGGCTTGTTTAGCATCTAGTACAAATTCTAATTGATTTCACTTTTTGAAAGTACATATACTACATGATTTCACGTCTCTGTTCATGCCAGACTTTTATTTTGAAGCCATATTGTACAACTATGGTAATTCCTATTATGGCTAACTTTACATAGATGGACTAAGACTACAGCCAGTCAGCACAAACCATGATCATAGTGAAATGATATTGGAATCGTTCTGTAAATGAATTAAGCCGGGCTGCAACATTAGCCACGTTTCACTAGAAGGATGCATAAACTTGATGTGTTTGTGTTTGTCTGTTGTGTTGAACTAGCTACTGTGTGTACACCTGCATGATGCATTTTAGCCATGTTGACTCTGTGGTGGTTTAATTAGTGAAGGGCAACCAAGTCTTTGTGAACCTGTTGGGGCTTATGTCGAAACATGATTAATTACCCTATGCTTTTAACACAGTGCACAAAAGTGACATCTGGTGGCCAGAGATAAATAACAGCTTGTTTGATGTTGATATACAAAGATTCTCCCACTATAACAGTTAAGACATGATGTATTGATGTGTTGGTAGTATGAATAGAGTTACAGTGGCAAAGTTTGAATCCAAAATAAAATTGTAGATCTATGGTAACATTTTGAATGATGAAGACAAAAAGAATGTCAGCATTTAAAGACAACGTGGTATTAAAGAAAAAACTGTGGAAGCATTTTGCAACAAACAAAGCTATGGCTATCAATTATCACAGCTTTTGCATTTAAAAATGAAAAAAGTATACTTTAAGAACTGCTATGTATGAGACATGTAACGTAGCTAGCTTTTCCATAAAACATTAAGCCGACGCTTATGGAGGTTTTCCTAAAATATTTACACAAAATAAACGGAATTCTGTGCCTCCACAGAATGGAAAATCCAGCAAAACTGCTCTAACACCTAAGCCACCATCTGGTAAACATTTTATGAAAAGTGTCATCCACAATAACAGGGCTCCTTGGTACGCACGCAATTAGAAAAATCTAAGCTTTAATCGTGGATTTTTTTTCCAAAGATGAAACAGATTCTTATTCAAGAAAATTTTTACTTTTCTCAAAAAGTCATGATTATTGGCATTCCTGCATTAAATACTTTGTGCACTTTCCCATTGCTGAGATAACAGCACTGACGGTTCTACTATAATATTTGATGAGGTAGAAAAACTAATTGCAAGGGATCTGAGATGGTTCATCCATGCAGAATCTGTCCAGTTTATCCAAGCAGAATATATTCAAATCTTTCAATCCTCAGCCCTTTCTTGTGGACTCTAGTTCAGCTCACCCCACAGGTTTTTAAATGGGTTTTTGGTCAGGGAGCTGGGATAGCCATTGCAAACGCTTGATTGTGGTCTGTGTGAATTTTTTTTGTGGGGCTGGAGGAATGCCTTAAAACATTGTAGTGCTAGAAAATCCTAAGATGACCCAGTTACAGGCTGCTGACAGAGGAAGACAGATTTTCATCTAAAATCTCCTGGTAGTTCAGTTCATGATGGCGTGTCTTTTAACCAGGATCCTACAACTTTTTCTAAGCACAAATTGACAGCCACAGCAAATAACATATCCGCCACCGTAATTCAAATGTGTGTTTCTTTCTAAATGCTTAATCCGGTTTATAGTTCAAACTTGTGTCTTATTTAATTTGAATTATCTCATACCTTATTGATAGATGACCATAAAACAATAAAATTGATTTTATAAAAATATATTTTATAATAATTCCTAGCAACTGTGCTTTTACACATACCCAGCCTGAAACTCCAAGGAAAAGCAACAAAAGTTAATGCACAGTTGCTAGGAAAAACACACGAGTAGGGTTAAAAATGAATCCTAGAGAGGAACCAGACTCTGTGAGGAACCAGACTAATGAAGTTTGATATTTGTAACATTTTTATAACTTGGTGAATGGTTGACCTCCTAAGTGTTCCTAATTAAAGAGATTACCGGGGTACGAAAAGGATTTTCCAAGGGGTTGCACTGTATTTATAACTGGAATTAGATGTAATATTTTTATGAATACAATTTGAAAACTGTATTCAGCGTCAAAGCACATCTGTCAGTTGACTAGCACATGTTTGTGTCCGGGTTACACAACAATGACATCAGCCATATGAAGCACCTACATTGTTAGATTTCTAACACTTCTCATGCATGTTACCAAGCTACAGCTGCAAGCCTATTGTCATGGATTCTTCTACAGTACTAGCTTACTACTAACTTCTACTGCTGCTCTGCAAACCATGTGCTGGTTTAATTCTCTAAGATTTCATGAATATGTTAGCATTTTTGTAACTAAATGTTACTAAGCTGTTGCACTCTATTCATACAAGGTACTCTGTAACTCAACATGTAGCTTTGATGTCTGTAACCAAAATGCATGCGGTTATTCATAATACCGACCCCTCCAAAAGTATTGGAACAGAAACGCAAATTCCTTTGTTTTTGTTGTTCACTGAAGACATTTGGGTTTAAGATCAAAAGATGAGTATGAGTAAGAGTTCAGACATTCAGCTTTCATTTCTATTTCCTTCCATCAGCAGTAAGAATCGAAAGGCGAGAATGAAATTTGCAAAGAAGTACAGGGATGAGCCGCAAAAGTCCTGGAACACAATCTTATGGACTGATGAGACCAAGATTAATCTCTACCAAAGTGATGGAAAGGCCAAAGTGTGAAGAAAGAAAGGAACTGCTTATGATCCGAAGCATACAAACTCATCTGTGAAGCAGGGTGGATGTAATGTCATGGCTTGGGCGTGCATGGCTGCTTCTGGAACAGGCTTATTAATATTTATTGATGATGATAACTGATGATGGTAGCAGCAGAATTAATTCAGAAGTGTACAGAAACATTTTGTCTGCCAATTTACAGAGAAATGCATTAAAACTAATCGGAAGTAAGTTTATCATGAAGCAGGACAATGACCCATAGCACACTGCCCACAAGACAAAAGACTTGATCAGGGGAAAAAAGTGAAAGGTTTAGACTGGTCAAGTCAATCACCTGACCTTAACCCAATAGAGTATTTATTTCACCTCTTTAAGAGGAGACTAAAGGGAAAACACCCCGAAACAAACAAGAACGGAAAGAAGCTGCGGTAAAAGCCTGGAATAGCATCAGAAATGAGGAATGCAACAGTTTGGTGATGTCGATGGGTTGCAGGCTTGAGGCAGTTATTGCAAGCATGGGTTATGCCACCAAATATTAAATGTTATTTTGTTTAAGATTATTTGTCCCATTGCTTTTGCTTGCGTAAAAATGCTATTGCCTAATACAAACGGTGATATGTCCAAAGTTGTTTAACACATCTTGATGTGAATACCAGGAAATGTTCTGAACTCTTGTCTTATGCTCATCTTTTGATCTTAAACCCAAATGTCTTCAGTAACAATCAAAAATAAACGAATTTGCCTTGCCGTTCCAACACTTTTGGAGGGGACTGTATACTCAGTATATAGTGAAAACTGTACATATTATTATTAGTATTGGGGAAAGGGGAGGAAGGACCTTACCCACTTCCATTATTTGCAACTCCCCCTTTCAGTATTCTCCTTACCCCCTCCTTCCCTCTCCATCCTCTCCTCTCTCACACCTCCCCTCTCTCACATAATAGAATATGCATTGAAATTTGCTAGATTCATAAATTATGTGAATTTGTAGCGGTTGGGAGCGTGATAAGATATGGTTTATTCATACGGCGGCATACAAGCCACGGCGACAGCGGGAGATTATCCACCTATGGGGTATTAGCTCTCCAAGGGCGTCCGCAGAAATGTCAACGGGCCCGAGGAACTTTGTGTGTTCAAACAAGGAGAGGCTTTCATTATGAAGCCTGAGGGAGGGTATCTTGTTCCTTCAATGACTGTTCACTTAGAGGGCTACCGGTGCCCCAGAAAATATATAAAGTATAATTTACAGTGAACTCCAAAAGCATTTGGACAGTGACACTGCTGGATTAAAGTGCAACCTGTCAGCTTCAATCATTTTGGGTATTTTCATTTATACTGCATGAACCATTTGGAAAAAATTTGCCCTCCTATTTAGGGCACCTGATGAAAATTGATAATTTGCATCACAGTTGTTCCTGATTTTAAAATCATAATTTCTAGTGTTCTTCTGAACCCGTGTCTGCCCACAAGTCTTTGTGACAATGTCAAGTTACATTGCTACCCCCAACCCCCACCACATCTTCCTAGTCTGGCCTTTCTAGAGCTTGAGAGGGATGCTGTCGTTTGTTGTGTGTGTGTGTAGCCAGCTACCATGCTGAAATATTTACAGTATTACCACAGCAGCGTAAAACTGGATTAATTCTTGATAACACTTTAGCCCATATCATCATAATCTGGTTGGCTGAAAGGTGCAGAACTGTAGCAACGGCCAAAAAGATAAGAGGAGGGGCAGCTTCATCAACCACCAACCCAACTTCATCAATTCTTCTTGATTTTGTATTTTGACATGTTAAGAAGTAACTTTGAGGATTGATCCCTGAATTTAAATTTTTGGTATGTAATTGAAATCACAAACACACACAAAGGTCAGATGAACTCAGATTAGGGTGCTACATTGAAGAAACTGCTGTCCTAGCAGTGTCTTGGGTTTAGTGCAGACACCCAGAGGGCAAGAGATGAAAAGAGTAGAGAGAGGGGTGGACGTTTGACGATGTGTCTCACACTCTAGGGATCGGCAGCCATTTCAAGGGTGACCAGTCCGGCCGTTCAAGGCTCTGTGTCCAGATCAATTCGCAAGGTCATTTTGTCCCAAGCCTTTTCCCTCCCAAGCCTCTTCCCAAGACAAAATGCCTGATGTGAATATCTTCAAAAGACCAAGGGCCAGGTACAACCCTCTTTAAAGGTATCACGCTAATGTTATTGATCTAAAACTGCTTATCAGTTTTAAAACTGAATATTGTAGGCAAAGAATCCTATCTAATGCTACTTCACATGGCAGTTAATCCTAGGTTACCATGACAGCAGAGGTGGAGCTAACACTGAGCGTCCTTCAACTTTTCACTGTTTCTCTGAGACACTGGAACTGCCTCGATTATGGATGGCTGAACATGTTCACAAGCAGTGGGATATGAAGGCTTTGCAAAGTTTTGTCAGTTTTAAACATAAGCTTCCTTGTTCTCCCCTGTTGCTTAGGTGGAGTTTCCGTTGTTGCTATTCAAAAATGCTAATTAAATCTGTTTGCGTGCCCTTAACTGCTCAACCTAAAGTATATAGTGACAACAGCAATATGCCATTAAATTCTTATTATATACCCCCAATATACCTTCCCCTGTACGGAGTATCCGGGCCTCTGAATGTACCCAGGCATCATCAGACAGCCCCTGAGGGATCCTGGAAGCAGCCTCAATCAAAACCAGGGGCGGATCTCTGTCACTAGCCGCTTTGGTTCAGCTGATGATGCCTTACTCAGACGCAGCTGTCTTAATAGGCACCATTGCCCAAGAGCTCGACCAGTGAAAGGTCTCATATCTCCTATATGTTGTGTTTTTAGGAAATTACATCTCCATCCATTTGCATCTCAGTATGTGTTTGTGTGAGAGAAGTTTTGCTTGCAGATCTCACTGTGAACCTCGACGGCTGCGCATGGTCGTATCCTAAAAGCCGTAAGAAATCTCGGCGTTACCCTTGACCCTGATCTCATCCTTTGATGAACAACTCTTGAGATAAAATATATCTCAAGAGTTGCTTATTTTCATCTTTGCAACACTGCAAAAAATCTGAAACTTTATCAGAAACCAATGCAGAAAAACTAATCCATGCTTTTGTTACTTCAAGATTTGATTACTGCAATGCTCTTTTTCCAGTTACCGTGATAAATCAATAATTAAACTTTAATTAGTGCTGCACACGGCTGCTAGAATCCTAACTAGAACAAAAGAATTGCTCCAACTTCTCTCGCTGAAATGATCCAGCCATACATACCTGCATGCAACCTTACAAGGCCAGATGCAGGCATTTTAATTCCAACCAAAAATGTCGAAACTAACAGCCGGAGGCCGAGCCTTCTCTCATAGACCTCCACTACTGGGGAATGATTTGCCAATAAAGTTAGAAATGCAAACTAAGTGCAAACCTTCAAGTGTTAACTCATCAGACTCATCTTTTCTGCCTGGTCTATGATTAAGTGTAGTCTGGCCCAGGGGCGTGAAGGTGACCAGAAAGACCTGATACTGTCAGGCCTTGCTGTCTTGCCAGGTGGGCTTTCATCGCCACTGGGATGCCCTCCCTCCAATGCCATTCTGCGGAGAACCAGTCCTGACTCGTTGCGGTCCCTGTCCAAAGCCCTCCTGGTTGTGTTGCAGATCAAGATGATACCTGACGATTTCAGCTGCCACTCTGCTGACCCCCCCCCGTCTGTCCCTGTCCTTGTCCATCTGGTCATGGCTCCAATCTGGACAAGGTTTAAATAGTCCAGATCGGACTATTTAAACCTCAGCCCACATGCATCGATTAGATATTACAATTTGGAAACTTAATATGTTCACCCGGGCACAGTCAGAATAGGGCTGGTCACCCCTCTGAGCCTGGTTCCTCTATAGGTTTCGTCCTAAATTGTGGCCTTCTTAGGGAGTTTTCCTAGCCACTGAAGTTCAACACTACTGTTGTCTGCTCCTGGGGGTTTAAGGCCGGGTGTTTTGTGAAAGAACTTTGTGACGACTTCTGATGTAAAAAGGTCTTTATAAAATAAATTTGATTGATTGAATCTCTCCACCCCAGAGACAATTTATACACACAGACAAACCCGCACAGAAAAACCAAACAAAATACACCGGCGCACACAAGCAAGCACACCCACGCACACACACCCCCGAACAAACAAAACACACTGGAACACACAGCCATGAGTCCACAGAGGCTGGTAGCTGTAGGATTCATCCCATCATTCCACAGTAAGTCTCCCCTGAGATATAGCCTCTGAGATCTGATCAGGATTCAGCTCTTATCTCTCCTCGGGGCTCACTCATCCAAGACACACTATTGTTCTACACAGAGGTGAAGAGAAACAGAGACAGAGGGAGCGAAAGGGTTTGGGGGACAGAAAGGAGAGTGAGGAAAAGCAGAGGATGGGGACCGTGCATCCATTAAACTTCATACTGACAGAAGTAGAGGGATACTTAGACACAGTAACACAGCAATAGAATGCCAAGGTGCCGATAACATTGCCAAAGGTATCCAAGTATACAGAACTCAACACCTGACCAGATCAATTCTATGGGTTTCTCTGTACAATTCCAATAAATGGCAGGCATCTCCAAGCACTGAGCTCAGACAGCTGAGATGAGTTTAATTTCTGAATAACAGTGTTTCAAGCATACACTGCCTGTGTGAAGAAAAAAGCATATCTTGAGCACAATTACTGTCCAGAATAAAAATTAAACCCAGACTATGGGGAGGAACAAAGACAAAGGAGAGAGAGGAAGGAAGTGACATACAGAAGGAGACGGGGGAAAAAGAGCTCGACTTTTATCAAGCTATTCTTATAGCAGTGAAATAGAATGAAGGACAGGTGTTTTGGAAAGTCGATGAAAGGCAAATGTTGTCTGGTGTGCGAAACAGGATAAAGTGACAATGTAGCTGAATGACAGTCCTTACAAAAATAACAATGTTCTTTGACAGACTGGTACTGTACTTAAGTATATTTTTCGGGACAACTGAGGGCATATATTGCAGGTATGTAGCGGTGTAATGCACTGGGACATTGTGATATGATCGAAATAAAGTGTATTACTATGAAATATATGCTACCCTTTAAAAGTCTCGGGTCATATATAGCTAATTAATAGGAAATAGTGATTGACAAGGTTAGAAATAATGATTCATTATTGAAATATTAACTGTGTCCTTCAAACTTTCATATAATCCTCCATTTGCAGCAATTCCAGCCTTCCAGACCTTTGGCATTCTAGTTGTCAGTTTGTTGAGGTAACCTGCGGAGTCACCTCTTCATTGCTCTTCTTTCGATTCTTGTTACAGCCAGTTTGTGCTGTTCTGTGATGGGAGTAGTGCACAGTGCTGAACGAGATCTTCAGTTTCTTGGCAATTTTTCGCATGGAATAGCCTTCATTTCTCAGAAAAATAATAGACTGATAAGTTTCAGAAGAAAGTTATTCTGTTTCTGGCCAATTCAAATCTGTAATCGAACCCACAATTGCTGATGCTCTAGATACGCAACTTGTCTACAGGCCATCTTTAATAAGCACAACAGTTTTTTTAGCTATATTAACATAACAGCAAAAGGCTTTTCTAATGATAAATTAGCCCTCTGAAATGATAAACTTGGGTTTACAAACACAACATGCCTTTGGAACACAGGAATGATGGTTACTGATAAGAGGCCTATGTAGATTGTAGGGATGTGCATGAATAGTCGAATATTCAACATTATAGTGTTTGAATACTTGTGTGTGTATTCAATGAACCCCCCTTACGTATTTTTTGGTTGAAATAAATACACTTGAATGTGATTTTTCATGATATTTTACATGATATTGATATATTTACTGAATTAATGTTACCTTCGGAAATAATATTTGACCACAAAACGCTACGTAAAGTTCAGCTGTGGAATCAAAATGCTATTGAGAGTGCCGAAAACAGTGAGTCAAGCAATGCTGGCAAGCTTAGCTAACTAGCTTCTCTAGACTCTTCCATCCAATAGTCTCGATGTGGTGTGGTGATTGATATGGTCTTCTAGTTCTGCAGTTATGCGTGTCAACCACACGTCTTCGTGGTCACACAAACGGTCATTGAGCCGATGCATAAGAACAACATCCTGTCCCCATGTGGTATCGGTAGTTTTTAAAAACATGAATGGCATTCATCTGGATTACCATCCTCATTCATATGGATAACCATCCTCATTCATCTGGATAACCATCCTCATTCATCTGGATAACCATCCTCATTCATCTGGATAACCATCCTCATTCATTGTACTATCCTCATTCATCTGGATTCCTCAGGTGGAGTAAAACTGACCACAGGTAATTTCTGATGTTCCTAAATCTACAGATAATCACACACAAACATTTAGAACGAGCAGATTTGACAGCCCTGTGGCTGGATTGTTCTTGAATGACATCAAGAACCAAAATCTTGTTAGATCCTATTAGAAAGGTTATGGTTCCTTATGACAAAGTATATTTACAAACAATATGAAGTCAGATTACACAAATTGAAAGATCACAAATGTTATGTTCTCCTGGACAAAACGTTCCTGTCTTCTCAGTAAGCTCTACTTCAGTAAACTCCATCAGAATGAAAAAGAAACACAGTGAAAAAGAGAGCAAGACCAATGGAATAAGTAATGTGAGAACCATGGTTTGTCAAAAAAAAAAAAGCCATATCAATTCCTTGGTATGGTAAATTGTGTTTTGTAGCCATAGCTGCTGGAGTTATGGACAAGCTGTGTGGATTAGTTCTTGCTAAGGCGCTGCCTGTAGCCCGGCGTGGAAGAAAGGGAGGTGCAATCTTTACCTTAAACAGACAGGAGTTAAATGCTTGAGCCACACGCATACTAAGGTAGGGGGTCAGTAATCAAGCTCCTAGGGTGGGCTGTGATTGAGTGGCGGAGTGGGAGGGTGGAAGCAACAGGGATTAATACAGCAACCAGGATACTAGGCAGTACATCAGAATGGTAGATAGTGAATTGTGTACAGATTAATTAAAAGTAAATATTGATGCAGGATGTTGAGTTGAGGCACTTAAGCCTTAACTGAACCACTCAGTAGCCAGGCCCACACAGACACGCACACATGAACACACTAACACACACACACACTAATACAAACTAACACACACACACACACACACACACACCCTAATATACACTTGACATACAAAAACACACATGGTTTAACCCTTTTATTATGTTGCATTAGACTAAAATCTCAAATAATACACACAACCACGCAAACACCTGTTGAAGGACTGCATTATGTGCACCTGGTGAAGGACTGCATTATGTGCACCTGGTGAAGGACTGCATTACGTGCACCTGGTGAAGGACTGCATTACGTGCACCTGGTGAAGGACTGCATTACGTGCACCTGGTGAAGGACTGCATTACGTGCACCTGGTGAAGGACTGCATTATGTGCACCTGGTGAAGGACTGCATTATGTGCACCTGGTGAAGGACTGCATTACGTGCACCTGGTGAAG
>JACXGJ010010496.1:0-21822 GCA_016801105.1 Esox niger
ATTACCAACACCACAACCCCTAACCATACATTACCAACACCACAACCCCTAACCAAACATTACCAACACCACAACCCCTAACCAAACATTACCAACACCACAACCCCTAACCAAACATTACCAACACCACAACCCCTAACCAAACATTACCAACACCACAACCCATAACCAAACATTACCAACATCACATCCCTGAACCAAACATTACCAACACCACATCCCTGAACCCAACATTACCAACAGCACACCCCTGAACCCAACATTACCAACACCACATCCCTGAACCCAATACTACCAAAATCACACCCCTTATTCCGACATTACCAACACCACACCTTTACTCTGACATTACCAATGCTAGACCCCCTCTCATACTCTCCAGACTGATGTACAGAAGACCTATCACTGTAAATATACACACAACACAGCCCATAACCTGAACATTCTCTATGTTATCCAATCACAAGCCCTGACCTGACTAAGAAGCATTACCCAATCCCTAGCCAAAACACACCCTACATCATGTTACCCAATCACATCACCCACACACACCCACGCACACACAGCCTTGCATAGCCTACATAGTGCATTCTTTTTAAGGAGTGATAGTATAGGCACTGGTCAGAAGTCATATACAATAAGGGGAACTTATGGTGTCTGGAAGCGCTCGGCCCAATCAAACCGTAATGGTGATATTGATGGCACTGCTTAGGGGAGTAAGTGTTCTGGATGCTTGTTCCTAGGCAACATGAGTGGTTCAGTCCTGAGTAGGGAGAGAGAACAATGAAATCCAAGCAACAATAAGCTCCACCACCAAATTCCGACTGTCAGGATAGACACACACACACACATTCTACTTCATAAGATGGGGGTCCCTTAATCTAAATAAACCTAATAATAGAAAAAAAGGATCCGGCAGTTCTTGAAAGTTGGCCTTCAACACCTTTCGTTCTGGAGAAATCGTCTTCCAAATCAGTTCTTGGCAGCTAGTCATCCAGATCTTCAGCTGATATTATCTTGGGCGGAGGGAGCACCGATGGTACAGCCAGGAAGGAGGTAGAAACATCGGACAAACCCTTTTATTTTATTTATTTTTTGCACCCGGGCACCTCAAATGTGCAAACTTCCTCCACCCAATGGGGTGAGCTGGAAAAGTACCCGAAGTCTCTGACATCTCAGCAAAAATCAGGACACCTAGGGTTATGCCTGATGACTCAGAATGACGTCCTCACAACATATGTCAGTCTGGCACTCCATCCGCTGCAGTCCTTGTGGTGGTAGGGGAGTGTAGTACAAACCAAGGAAACTAGCGATCAGGTCATCGGCCCCTTTACCCATTTGGGTTCTGGCTCTGGCCTAACCAAGGTTTATGAGACCAATAAAACTGAATTCTCTGGCTTCAGACGCACCAATCAGATAGTTTGGTAGTTTTGTGACCAAAAAGTCTTCGGGGAGGTGTTTAAATTCATACTCCTTGCAGAGAAATATGTAATGTCTGTGGGTGTGGTCAAGTGTCTGGCCGCACCAATGTGTTATTAATGTGCCGATGATATCATCCCCATGGTTACAAGAGAATGCATAACAAGCAGAACCCCTGGATGTACATGCAACCTATGCAGGATCAGAACAACCGTGTTCAAGATTCATGATAGCAGTCTGGACAGTTGCAAGAAATGGTGTGTATTCAGAACACAAGCAGGACAACAAACGTTCACTTAAAATCAGTGACACAAGAGCTGACAAGAGCTGACAAGAGCAGACTACAGGAAACAGAGGGCCGAGTACACCCCCATCCACATCGATGGGGTTCGAAGTGGAGCGTTTCGACCATATCTACTACCTCAGGGAACACATCTCTTTCAATGTGGAATAGCTTCATTGAATCTGTTCAGTGTAATCTGCTTCAGAGATTTGTTTAACCCAAATATATGAAGGCAGAATATTTCATTTGTAACAGTCCTGAGAGTGTATGCATGTGTGTGTGGGTGTGTGTGTGTGTGTGTGTGTGTGCACTGTGAATTAATTATAATCCTTTTGAGTGGTTGTCGAACTTAATTTGCTATGACACAAAGAAACACATTGGCGTGTCACCTAGAGAGAAAAACATGAATTTACATTTTACATTTACTGGCCCTTTTATCCAAAACTATTTACAAAACGTCTAAAGCAGAAAGCATCTAGAAGCCAAACTCTGAGTTTTTATCACATATCACACACACACGCGCACACACGCACCTTCACAAACACACACGTCAAGTCAGTAATAAAACACTACAATTCAGACTTGGTGCATCGCAATGCACCACGCTAGAAACAGACATTCCATTAGATAAGTAACATATTGAGCTAAAAGAACAGAACTAGCTTTTAAATCACCCCAGGGAAAAGCAAAGCTTCAAAAGGTATGTTCTGAAAATGTTCACAGTTCCACCTCCATCAGGCCGATACTCAAGGAAAATCAATTGCTATAGGAGAGGCAGTGACATCACGTTTCTGCACGTTTAATTGCCGAAACATGTGAGATTTTTCATATGCAGCTGTACAGACATGTACACTGTAACCATTCTAACACTGCGGATGTAGCCTTCTGGCTTGAGAGACCGACTTATACCTGTCCGAATGTTTGTTATCTTATCCCCTACTAGGTCATTTATTTACTTGTGGAGAACAGTTCAGACAGGACTTAACAGGCTGCCAGTCGTGAAGAAGAGAACTCCTGGGTTATTGAGATGATCACCGATCAAGTCAGAATAACACACCAACCCTGCTCTCTATGAGAAGCATCACCTCTCTCCTCCACTCAGCATTTCTCCTAAGTTGAATCATTTCCTTATTTATCCAAAGGGCTCTTTGTTTGGATGGTTGCATTTTTCCACATTACTGGTGCCACAGCATCATTGGCTGCCCTTAAGTTATTTCAAAAGTTATCTACTGGAGTTTCACAAGAGGAAGGTAGAGCTGCTAATGAAGCACAGTTCATAACCTCAATAAAACATGTGGTGACTTCAAACGGTAGGACAGCTTAATGATGGGTTGAGTATTACCCTCTACTACAGACAAGGCTGTGCACAGCAGTAGTCAGATAAAGCGACGCCATCTGTAGAGGATATATCACTAAGCCAAGCCATGGTAATGGTCTTGGATATGGGGGTGAGGGAACTGTGATTCACACAACACACAAATAGAGCAAGTGAGTTATATTCCCCAGTGTTAAACAAATTTCTCAGTTCAAACACAAAGCAGCAAGCGTCACTGGAATAAATCACAGAGTTCACAAACTGCTTCAGCTTTCCATTTAATCCTGACAGTATACTGAAACAATATACCTGGAAATGGCTTTGTACAGATGTCAGATCTAAATTTGATCATCCAAGTGTTTTATGAATGCTTCTGCACAACTGGAAATACAAACCTGAAGTGTGTTCAAGGTTCAAGGAGGCACTGGAATTCTGTCATTGCTACTTTAATTCCTGCAGTCACAACTTTGGTTAAAATGATTTAACATTATTTAATAAGGCAAGTAATTATGAACAAGTTATTTGTAAAGGTATTGGCCTGTACATAAAATACATGAATAAAATACATTTCTACATCATACATCATCATCATCACGTATGATCAAGTTCAATACAAATAATATGGAATTACCTGCTTCAGCACTACTGAAATAAAATAAACTTCTACAAAGCAAACACAATCATTCATACCAAATAAATTATTTAATCTTGCAATGATACCTCCAGGAAAGCTTTAAATGAATTGGAGGTTACAATACATTCTAGCCAGAGCTTATTTTGGAGCCTATCGTACTTGTGTGGGGCAAAACAAGTGAAGGCGGTTTTACTTTCAGTTCAGAAGCTATCCTCTGTGTATCAATTACAAACCAATCCCGTGTTGTTGTGTTGTAATACATTTCCTCAACTCAAATAAGTGATGTGAGATATGCGGGACTTTACTGCTGGAGTGTCTCGTAAATAAACAAAAGAGATCCCGACCCCGTTGTCACGTCAGCACCACCGCATGCACAGGCCTCCAGTTCCCAGCACGCCACATCCAGTCCCATAGTTTTCCAGTTGCCACGATCAGTGTCTCCTGTTTATTGAGTGCACCTGCTACGCTTGTTTTCAACACTATTCAGGCACACCTTCGTCACTGCTTCATTGGTGAGAAGTGTCTTCGGTCGTTGCCCTAGTCACTCTCTGTTTCAGTAATGTCTCCATTTCGTTTTCTGTTGCTCCTAGACGTGTTTGTGTTTGCCTTGGATTTAGTTTATTAAATTCTGACTTCCAGCTCTGGCATCCTAGCCCTGCAGCATCATTCGTTACGCCCACCTTATTATGCAAAATACTATGCTGAGTTCTAAAACTATCCCCAGATAGAAATCAAAGGGCCCAGTTAAAGACAGCATCGAACGGTTTTATCAAGCGTAGAAGTCGTTGCCTGCATATAGATTGTATCCACCTCTGTAGGAACAACTGAGGAGGACACCTGAAGAGAAACCTCAGCTTATGACAGAAGTGGGAAAAGGCAAGAGAAAGAGGTTTGGCTACAGTGTGTCTTCTCTGTACAGCATGATTAGATTACATGCTATTAATATTATATTTACGTGAGTACATTTGAAAATGTGTTTTACATATCCCTCTCACCTGGAGTAAAGGGATTAACCACTTCTACAGAAAAACTGAGAATTCAGGGTTCAAGGGACAGTGTCAGGCCCCACCTTGCACCTTGGTTTAGATTTTATCCACTTTGGGTTTTGATTCAACCATGTTTCACTGAGCCAATGCTCGTAAGTGCTAAGCTACCTGCCCCCCAGATGGTTATGGAGACACATATAGCTCCAGAAAAAATCAAGAGACCACTGACCCTTTTTCTTTTTCTTTCCAAAAAAGTTGAAAAGGAAGTTTTGGAGTGAAGAACAGAAGCATTAAATTTGCAGTGGTCTCTTAATTTTAACCCTTCTGTTCCTCACTCAAAAAAACCTGTTCCTCACGAAAAAGGTGCAGTGGTCTCTTAATTTTTTCCAAAGCTGTACGTCATATGGTGGAGATAAATTGCAGATGAATGTCCTCTGTTCTTTTTTTAAGGCCGGGTGTTTTGTGAAAGCACTTTGTGATAACTGCTGATGTAAAAAGGGCTTTATAAAATAAATTTGATTGATTGATTTGATTTTTTCATACATTGTACATCCTAGAAACATGAATCACTGTCATACTTAATTTCTGCTTTGGAGAAACACATCATATTTAATCCTCAACCCCTGACACATCATATTTAATCCTCAACCCCTGACACATCATATTTAATCCTCAACCCCTGACACATCATATTTAATCCTCAACACCTGACACATCATATTTAATCCTCAACCCCTGACACATCATATTTAATCCTCAACCCCTGACACATCATATTTAATCCTCAACCCCTGACACATCATATTTAATCCTCAACCCCTGACACATCATATTTAATCCTCAACCCCTGACACATCATATTTAATCCTCAATCCATGACACACCATTTTTAATCCTCAATCCCTATCACATATAATTCAAACCAGACCAGGGATAAGGAATCACCCACTGAAATGCACTGCCAAAATTCTGGTAGGTTTCTTAAAATTCCAAGGACTTCCAGAGATCACAATAGGAGATCAAGTTAAACAGTAAGTTTGTTAGTCAGATAATCAATATGTCAGTCAGTCAGAGAGGTGGCCAGTCAGTCTGCCTGCCAGCCAGTTAATCAGCCATTAGGGGAAAATATTGGATCTGACTTGTCCAACAGGAGAATTAGGGGACGATTATGGTCCATAATGAATCTCACCTATCCCCATAACAATCTAAAGGATCCATATAATCACCAATTCATTACACAGAGCTGAACTAATGCTTCTGTTATTGTTGGGTCCACTAGACACCAGGGCCCTGTAGACAGCTTGTCTTATTACTCAAATACCGAGGATGTGTCCAAAATGGTATCCTGTGCCCTACAGAAATGTAGTACACTACTTGTGGCCAGAGCCCCCTAAGGGCCCTAAACATAACATGGTCTCCCTATGGCTTCTGTTCTAACATAGTGCACTACATAGGGAATAGGGTGTTGGTCAGGATCAGAAGGGTGGAGGAAAGAAACTGACATCTGGTTATCATTAGAAAACATATCTAAGAGACAGAGAGAGACAGAGAGAGAAATGGAGAGAGAGAGAGACAGAATGTGAGAAACACAGAGAGAAAGAGAGACAGAGAGAGAGAGAGAATGTGTGAGAGACAAGGGGTGAAAAAGACAGAATGTGGCGGGGGTTATTTAATAGCTGGTGATTCCACATGTTAACAGACAAGGTCTCTCTGTTGCTCTTGACAACATCATGGTCCGCGTTAACCATAAGGGTTAACCATAACGCCTGCCTCAAAACCGGTGATTACCCAACTCCTCTTGATTATTGGTGTCATTTTGTAACCTCCTCCCAGGTCGGTATGGGCTTTTCACCGCAGCGCTACAGTTCACTAATATGTAGTAACGCATGAGAGGAGGAAGCAATGAGCCAACCATCCAAGACCAATCCCTCAGCCAGTCCAACCAACCTATTGAAAATCAACTCTTTAGGGCACAACATCTACATTGAAGGTGCCCTTCCCATAGCTGGATTCTACCTAGCAAACTCAACGAATTCACTAACCTAGTATGCTCTGAATAAGTGTGTCAACAAAATTACTAAAATGTCATTGTAAAACAACCAGGTGTACTGAGTACGTAACTTTCTGTTTTCCATCCCCATTCTGGGCAAAGACCCCACAGCCAACTAACCGTTGTAGAGATACTTCTTCTTCACTATCCACTGTCCATTCAGCCCCTTCCCCAGCGAACCCAAGGCCTCCTTCTATTGGACACCTGTGATGAGTGACTGAGGCTAGGAGATAAGATCAACTATTTATTTGGATACTCGAGTTCTCATCCTTTCCACAACGGGAGTGTTTACCTTCATACGTGGAATAGCAGTGAAGGGGAAAGAAAGAGAGACAGAATGAGAGACTGAGAAACAGAGAGACACAGAGAAACGCAAAGAGAGAAAGAAAGGATAGAAAGGAGACAGAGAATGACAGAGGCGATCCACAAAGTCCTTTGTCTTGATGCTTAGGTCTGGTGGAAATGAAGGACTGTTACTGGCTTAACCAACCCTAACCTCTGGAGCAATAACACCCTGACAGGGAAAAACTGAGTAGGTGAGGAGGGGTGGAAGAAGAGGAGAGACAGGGCGAGACACAGTGAGAGAGTGGAGAGCAGAGTGGAGTAAGGGAGAAAGAGAGGGGGAGAGGGAGGAGAAAGGGGAGCGTCCAAGACGGGGAGAGATTAACTGAAAGGAGAGAGACGGGGCTAGAATAACAGCCACAGCCTAGGGTTCCGTTTCTGGGATGATCAGATCAGGAAGAAGTATGCGTACAGAAAACACCCGGCTGAATGCTGAGGGCAGTATGTACTCTACTCCCCGGGTTGGAGAAGAGCTGGGCTTAGGTGGGCCTCATTCGACTGAGGGGGATTTAGGGCAGGAGGAGCGCTGGGCTTAACAGAGCCTCAGTCAAATGGAGGAGATTTAGGTCAGAAGGAGCGCTGGGCTTAACAGAGCCTCAGTCAAACGGAGGAGATTTAGTCTGTGTTCTGTTTTGACATCCAAATATCCTCCTGTACATGGCTGACATGCTTTCGTGACTCATTACAGTATAGATTAAAGGGCGAGAGAGAGAGAGAGGCAGTGTGGGTAAACGATGCGCGGTATGATTCAAAACCTGCAGTGCCCAGCACATCAGGGTTTAGTGTCACTAAATATGTTGTGGACGTAGGACTTGTGGGAAACGGGCCAGTTGAAGAATCTTATTTTTCAGTACCGCTGATTAAAGAGAAGGTGTCCTCAGCTGCCAACACAAACTGTGTGATGCACTGTTTGTGTTGGCTCTAAACAACCCTATTGCTAATAGATTATTGGCTAAATTCTGCATTCAGTATAAAACGGGTGTGGTATCAGCGGAACCTGATGCCTGATAGGATGACAGTTGTTCTTCCTCCCATGTCAATTCCCCAAAAATGACAGACAGTTGGCTCCAGTTCAAATTACACTCAATTACTCATCTCAGCAAAACTCTGCCCTTCAGTCTACCGCCAAAACATCATTTGTAAATCATTATGAGACATTGTTGTTCTAGCTATGTATTTATATTTCCTGGTGACTTTTCTGAAGCCATATTTGTTTACTTGGTATTGTTTAGCAATCAACTTCTGTCCAACATATCTGCCTCGCAATAATAAACGTCTAAGAGAATTAGTTGAGTTATCCTCAACTATCCACAATGCCGCGCATTCCAGTCTAGTTGGCTGGCTGCAAAGTGATTGGCAACCATGAGCGGGTTCAGGTGAACAAACAGCTGACTGCACAGTACTGGTATGTATCAGCCGGTGTGTGTTCAAGCCATATGATATGAACGTGTGCCGTAGCTGAACATGCGGGCAACAGTGTAGTAACCTTTCTGAAGTATATTCTCCATTGAATGTCAATGGACAGCTGCACCTAAAAGGCCAACGAACACCTCCACAGGTCACTCCAGAAATACTTGGCACACATACGTCTCTCTTTCAATATGCCTCCACTTGAGTGGTGAGGAGCGCTGTCTGTTAACCCTTGGCTGAACGTCTCACAGTGAAATGTGGTCCTTCTGGCCACAGCGGCTGTTGAAGCTATTCCTTATTGATTAGACAACAGCTGTTGACGAAAGACAGACTTAATACCTGCTGTAGAAGATCAGATGCATAGGGTCAGGCCCTTTAAGTGTATGGGGGCCCATGGGATAGGCTAACATGAACTCAAAGTTAACATTTGCACAAGACCCCTTGATATTAGCCGACAAGGTCCTGCACACTGGGGCAATAACATATTAGCCGATAGGTTTCTGCATGCTGGGCCCCAAAATATTTGCAGAGAAAGGCCCTGTATGCAGATATGAGGTTATGGAGAGGTTATGAAAAGTATTGTCAGTTTGAGGGGGGGACCACAAATAGAAAATACGGGGCCTATCACTGAGACATGTTTTTGAGAATAATATTGATTTCTAGATCAAGAGTTTGTTTTTTGTTTTGTAATTTGACCTGAATTGCAGGTTAAAATTTCACTCATATTTTGAGTGTAAAATTAAGCTGATGAAAAGCTATTAATATTAACATGGGTATTTCTGTTTCTGATATTTAATTCACAGGTGGCATACCTGTCCTGGGCCTGGGGAGTCTGCATGTTGGGCCTGGTTGTTAGCCCAATGCTCAAACTGCTTGGCTTCTTAAAACCCCTCATTACCAGAAACTGTGGAGCGCAGTTTTAAAATCCTCTGAAAGCAAGTCTGATTGTGTTTTTATTACCTTTTTTATTTTCTGCACGTTTAGCAGAGCCAGAGTTGAGTATGTGTTCTTCGATGCACATCTCACCAAGCTGTTCTGTTGTCACACTGTTCGCTCAATATGGAAGTATTCACTGCCACACACATGCGGGAGGAGAGCGTTTCTCTACCAACAACGGTCATCGAGTGTGCGTGTGGTAGACCTACCAGAGCAGAAGACAAGGCAACGCTGTCCGGCATTAATCCATCCGTTCCGAGCGGACCTGAGACGATTTGTGCCCCGGGAATCACATGGGCATTGCCGGAATGCCACAACCACAAAAACCCTAACTCCAGGTCGCAATGACCCATCTAAAGCTGACACAGCAGCTGCGAGACAGTGAGTACGCGCGACCCGGGGCTCTACGGCCTGGGTTTTGTTTATTAATGACTACCAATTATCTTCACATCCGAATCCCCTGTCTCCAATTGACACCACAAGCGGGTCCTAAATCACATGCTATTCCTCATATACACCACTGGCTTATGATTGACCGGGCCGATTAAGATTTGTTCAAAAGCAGAGCACTATAAAGGTGAAAGGGTGTAATTTGGGACGCAAACTAAGACTCCCTCTAGTGACTATTATTCTAACGGAGTCAACTGGAATAATACCATTCCATTCGTTCTATAAAATTACTACAATAACACAGTTTGATCTGTTCGATCTACTATAATTAATATAATTACACCGTTTCATTCATTCTAATTAATTCGTGGTTATACACATCGTGGTATACTCAACGCTGTTTGCCCATTATTTTCCAGAAAGCAAAGAAAGTCATTCTTTAGAAAACAATGAAATAACGTAAATTATTTCAATGAAAGAACGAAAACAGTTATAGTTTTTCGTTTATTTTTTAGAAGATAGCCAAATTACAGTCAATTGAACAACAGAGCCTATGTGTTGTTTTAGTCATGAATTTATAATTAATGACTAAAACTTTCTTTAAATGTTAGTCTATAATGATTTAGAAAGAACTAATGGGTATCAATTTTGGATCAAAATAAAACGGTCATAAGTGACTGAAATAAGTAGGGACACCCACCACCACCTCCCCACCCCACATTAAAACTTCTTCAGCGCTCTACAGAACTGAGATAATGATGCGTCTTTCCACTCACCTGAAGCAGCAGCGATCCCAAACCAAATCCGACAGAAACACGTAAAATCTCTCTTCATTTCCACTTCTCCAGTCCTGCGAAGGTTTAGCCGATTATTTTAATACTAAATGCTCGTGTTTGCGGTGTGGAAGATGAGTACAGAAGCGCGAGAGAAAGAAAGAAAGTGTAAAAGTTAGAACTCCGTAAGTAAACCGGACAAACTCAGGTGCGCGTGCTGAGGAAGTGGGAAGCTCTGACTCAGTCATCAGAACCCGGCGAGGATGTGCGGGGTGAAATTGAGAAAAAGAAAAACGCGTTTTCCTCTTTTCCTGTTAACAACTAAAGGATGCATCCAGACCTAAATGGACCAAGAACGATTTCCCTTTTCCCTTGCTCGTGACTGGGGCGCGCAGTTCACACACACACACGCACACACACGTACACGCACGCACACGCGCCCCCGCGCCCCTCGTTTAAATAAGTACACGGTCACAGTAAGAAGAATCATACATGGGAAAAGTTCTTCCGACAGCATCTGAATATGAGCGCATATTATAATTAATTTAACCGTTCAAGCATTGTTGCTTCTCTTGAAATTCAATATCACACAGCCTAGTAATGGACAATTTTCTGCTTTAACCTTTGACATAAGTGTATGGGGTAATGTTAGTTATGTCATATATTTAAAATGTATCCATGACCCAGTCTCCTCCGTTTACACTTCAGTCTAAATAATTTGTACATGTGAACTGTACTGTATATCCTTGAATTTCAGGACTGTTCATTTTCTTCTGAACCTCATTTGAAAATAATAAATTGGTGTCAGAGTTAAAAGACTGTGAAAACCTACATACACATATATACATATAGGCCTGTGGGTATGTTTGGGTGTGTATATGCATACATGCATGTTGAGTTCTGTGTGTTTATAAATAGCCAACATTAATATAGATATTTATGAACAATTCCATTATGCTATCAAAGCTCTTAATCAATCAATGTGTGTTGCCAGTGTTCACGTTAATTACCTCAGAACTGGTTGGCCCCCAAAACAAGGAGATACTCACCCACTTTATGTTAATGATTTAATCCTATAGATCAAACATGCTACACTTTGGGTTGAAGTTGCGTATATATTACTGGGTATCTAATTGTACATGTATTGATTGCATTAATCTCCTTGCTGAGAAGACCCCAAGAATATCCTTGCTTACCTTTTGTATCTCGAACCGTTGCTCGAACGGTTGGAACGTTGTCAAAGAGGGCGATCACGTGGTGGCGAAGCGTAGGATACGAGTTTGCGCACATTTTCAAGAAGGCAATGTTGTTAGCCACAGCACGTTTGAGGTCGATTTCACATGTGATGTTATGTATTATGAACACATTATGTATTATGAACACAGTTGGTGTACAACAGGAAAACCAATAATTTACTGTGTGTATCTACATAATTACCTTCAGTTTCTGTGTGGCAGCCTGGTCAGTACTTACATCAGTGATGTTACACCGAGCAACAACGTTCATCAAAATTGTTGCTTTCGGGGTTTCCAGGCCACGTATCTCTATAGGCGACAATTGCTGATGTAACAAGGGTTTTATATGACACATTTCGTTGATTTGGTACTGAAGAATTTCTCCCTATTAAGAGAGTGGTTGTCTCACAAAAACACCTAATCCAGTGGCAGTCCTGTGGGCGAAAACAGCTTGTTGATGAGAGGTCAGAGGAGAACAGCGAGAATGGTTAACGCTTGCATGCGGTCACAACCAGACAAATAACGGTCCAGTACAATAATGTTACGCAAAATGACACAACACTGCTCAGTCACATTCGATTCTTATCCTCTGTAGGATATATTGCCCATGCCGTCCCTAAGGCTATTAGCAATATAGCAGGTAAAACATTGATATTGGCATTCTATATCGATTAGTCTAAAGAGCATGCTTGCAACTCCAGCGTTGTGGGTTTGATTCCCACTTCGGGCCAGTACCAGAAAGTACAAAAATGCCCTCCCTTTAAACAAGTACATTAAATCGCATTTCTTTGATCACTGGCATATTTTGATGATCTTCACCCACTATATCAAGATATTCAGGAATTTTGTAAACTTTTTATTTGACACACTTTGGTATTATATTCTTGTAAAACGAAAGGAGAGTTAAAGTTTGGAAACATTTTGATTCATTTTCACTGAAACATTGTCAGACTAAAACTGACCCTTGAGTTATCTATTAGCCCATCAAAAACACACTGCAGAGGCTATCTGCACACACACATACACACACACACACACACACACACACACACACACACACACAGGTCTCCCAGGTGGAAATGCAGGAGAAATAGGAGGAATATAATCCCCGTATCTCCCTGCAGAGTCTCCAGAGCAGCAAGCAGCAAAGGCATAATTAGAAAGCGATGATTATCGGCCGGCTCGTTTGTTAATATCTGGTGTCAGCGAGGAGGTGATGAATTGAGGGGAACCTCATTTCCACAGCGAGATGCTCATTCATAAGCTGTGTACCAAATAGCAATCTACTCGTCATAGTGGACTTCTGCTGACCAAGGCCCCATCACTACATAGTGAATAGGGTGCCATCTGGGATGAAGTAGTATCCAGTCCCTTGCAGTCTACTGTTTTCCTCCCCCTTCTGAGACACAGCACCACAGAACAAGAAGGGAATGTTAAACAGGATAAAATATGCCTTCCATAACCCAGACTTAGAAAACCCAAGAGACTACGTAGAGTAGATCTGGGAACTAAACAGTCCATTTGGCTTAACACCATGACGATAAACAGCGGCGTTGATTTAAATCACACTTCATTCGTTTTCTTTGTGAAGACCTGAAACACAGAAATACATTTTCCCTATACCTAAGCCCTAAACCTAACCATACCTCAGCCTAACCTTAACCTGAATTACCTTTATGCCTAACCTGAACCTAGTTCAAATCCTAAAGCTAAAAGGTAATGCTTTAACCTCAAAGTACCGCAATTCCAATAATATGCCTCATTGTAAGTTTAATCCTAAACCTAACCCATAAGCCAGAAACCAGTATTTTCCTCTAGGGGACGTGTGTTGTGATGACCAATTTTGGATGTTTTACTATCATAATATGTGGACATGTGCACATAGATCTCGGTCACGCACACAATAATCCTTTGGTGATTTAACCCCATGTACTCTACATTCTCCATCTCACCCTGAGGGCGTAGCAGTACCCAGGTTGCCCATAACAACAGCACTGTGATTGAATAGTTGTAATCAAAATAAGGTTTCATGGTCTCCAGCCCTACAGCTCAGGCGGGAAACAGTGGCACACACACTACACCACAAACACGTAAACCCAGGTACACAAAACTACACATACAAAGAAACATACACATTAACACACGCTCACAGACACACACTCTCACTGAAACTCAAACATACAGTTGAAAAACACACACGACCACACGCAGAGTGAACTACACACACATGCACAGCCATAGACTCACAGACCTAACACAGAAACATCAACTCTGTCTCCACTAGCTGTAGCTGCCTGCTTCTGTATCAACCTTACGTCACACTGATGAACTGTAACAATGTGCTTCATGTTTAATAAGCAACATTAGTGATGTCCATCATGTTTAATTGACCACATTACAGATGATGACAAGAGCAGCAGTCAACTCTGGTTGTCTGTTGGTATCAACACAATGTCCAATGCCCTGGTGTACCACTGTGTCTTGGGTCTGGAGGGGAGAATTTTAAGACAAGAAGGGCAGGTACTATTACCTGGCTAAAAGGAACACATTTAGATAACATTTGACAGCTAAATATTATCTAATAAGGAAGACAGTAGGTCATATTTCTCCACTAATATGCAGACAAGATAATATTAATGTGCTAATAAAAAGACTGCTGTCATTGCTCTTATTCCATAATATACTGCTAATAAACCAATAGCTAGTATGGTCGTTTTAGCTTTTTAACTCAGATTTTCTCACATCCAAAGATCATCATATCAAATTGTATACCATATACAAATGGCTCTGTCACAAAGCAACATCAGGATATTTTCAGGATATTTAAAGATCACTGTCAGAATTCCTCATTGGTCTCCGTGTTAAACTGGCACAAAGTTAGCCAGCACAGTCCATGCTCAAACATAAGATGTGGTGGTTAGCTTGTTACTACAAAATTGGGCCTTATACTGTAAAGCATTGACATTTTTCTTTTTTCCCCCCACATAAGTTTTTATTGCCTCTATTATTAGCCAGTTATCATTTTGCCCTATAAAATAGGTTAAACTGGGGCAGCCTCTCCGGTCAGTCCACCTCAATATGTTTTAATGATGATAACCTCCCTTTACAGCTTCTACATTCCGAGACTAATGGGAAAGCTTGTGCAGCCAACAGAAAAGACCAGACACAGTTTTCACAGTCTGGGGCTTCCCAAGACAATGGTAGGACAAAAAAATATGTCCTTAGACGGACATTTTCTCAAAATCTGAATTTGGATTGGAGCGAATTATTTCATTATCTGTAATTGTCTCAACGACAACCATGCGAAAGTGACAGCTGACTTATTTTCATGTTAATCAAAACAACTTTATATCAAAGGAGGGCCTCTGATTTGACAACCTGTATAGATCAGACTCAATGCCATCTTCCTGTAAGTGTTCTTAGCTAACATCGCCACAATATCTCCTACACATGAGATCGGGAATTCTATTGAAGAAGCAGATTCTGCGTCTCTTTGATGAAATTGTGTATACTGTCACATGAAAGGGGTTGGTTTCCTGTGCAGTGGGTCCCAGGGCTTCGTCCATGGGGACGGAGAGGGACTGGGCTCAAGGACCTGGCCTTGTAGTGTCACCAGAACAGTAATCCCTCCATCCTCAGTCCATCCTCCACTTCCCGGAGTCAGGAAACACATTAGAGCCAGACACATTCACATCCGGCTCTATCCTGCACTAGCCACTACAGGCAGCCAGTCAGCCAGCCAGCCAGTCAGCCAAACGCAACCCAGGAAGGATGTGGGTCATACCAGACTGCTCACTCACTAGAATGCTGAAGAACACACCTCACCTAAACACACTGCCTTCTAATCACACAGCAATAAAGGGCTGTGTGCACTTTTTATCTCCCCCTCAATTCCCTCCCAGGCCCTGAATGAAATTTTATTCACTTATGTCTTCAAAATGCGCAACTCAGTCTCCACAAGATCCCGCCACGATACCATGAGATGACCCGGGAGTATGGCTGAGATCACCTGCTTTCCACGATGTAGCACAATGCTTGCTACATCCACTTACCCGATCCTTCTGTGGTTTAGCGGCAGTGAAGCTGCAAGCTACCGGGTCGTGGAAAACTTCTGAAAATGATTCAGTGAACAGTTTTGTCTGCTCAGAGAGAAAGTAGGTAACATTCTGGGGGCTATTCAAGGGGCGCAGACTGGCCAAAAGAACTGACACAAATGTTGACACATCATTGTTCTAAATGCTCCCCAGAGGCATAGAGGATCACCTGGCCAGTGGGTGAGTCAATCCTGGGTTTCCTGTTCAGTGATACAGATTTTAGACCGGGGTCAGCACTGTTCGGAACCATACGTATGTAGCCTGAAGAGCTGGGTCCAGTCAATGGTCCAAATATGCTTTGAAGGGGAGGAGTCAGTCGGGAGGTAATTGGTGACGTCTCGTAACATGTCCAACCAATGTAATGCTTTGCTTGGGCGGAGCTTTATACGCAGCCTTGAGGAAAGCAGTTAACCAATAAAAACGTTTAGAATAAGGCAAAGAGCTGCGGCCAAAGGTGGTAGATGAATTAAGTCCACTAACCAAGTCAAATATAGTCTGATTGCCAGATTGCCCTTAAAAAACAATTCTACAGCAGTTGGGTCAGGTTCTGCTTCATACTGACTTCCATTTAACTAGAAAAATATTAGGGAGCGTGATGTCTCCTGTCCTCACCCTTCTCTGGTATGGCTGTGACCCATCTAGGGGACAACCGGTCAGGAGTGTAGCAGCCTTGTCTCCACAGCCTTGCCTCTTGGGCTTGTTGTAGCCATACTGACCAGGCCAGTTCACCTGAAGGCCATGGGCCTGATCCTCAGCGGTGTACATTCTGTTAGCAACTATCCCCCTGGGGCCGGTCTCCCACACTAGCAGCCCTAATCCTCATCCCCACTCTCCCTTCAGACCCCCCACGCTAGCAGCCCACAGCCCTAATCGCCATCTCTCCCTCCTGATGGAATGTTTGTGTGACCTCTGACCCTAGCTAGAGGAAACAGGAAGTGGTTTGTGCAGTGTGTTTGAGGAGATAAGTAAGGTGCATCCTTGCTGTGTGACTGTCAGGGATGTAACTCAGAGATACAACACACTTCCCCCCAGGTGCACTGAGCTAACCCAACGGATGGCCTAATTAGAGGGCTGCTACATTCTTTAGCTAGGGTTTATGTGTTTGTTTTTCCTTTGATGAGGTAAACTCATCACAATCCATCATTCGAAAAGCTACAGCCACACAAAGATGAATAAACACAGAGGAAAGTGTGTACTTCATTCATAAATCATATTTATTTATTTTTTAAGTCCAACTACAGGCAACTATTTTTGGGACCAACTGCATTCGACAAAAATACAGGCCTATTGTTGGGTCTTTGAACAATCATCTCTGTCATCCACATTTGTCAACAGAGGACTCCCACTGCCGTTGCCAAGAACAGGGGTCATCGGAAAGCTATCTCAACTATTTAAAACAAACCAACACGTTTCAATTGTCTTTGTCAAAGCATTACATTAAACTTGGTTTATTTTCATTGACAACTTGCAATAAGCGTTCAGCTTTCTGTCAATGAAAATAATACAACAGATCATAATTTGATCAGAAAATATGCAGGTTGATAACATTGATTGCTATTGTATTGATTACATGGTATCATTGTATGGCATCATATTTTTGCATAGATTATTGATCACACAGCTTAAATTTCATTTAAAAATGTTCTATATATTGATTCAATAGTGTTCATAATTGTTAATTTACATTACCCATATTTAAAGATATTGAGATAATGTAGAGTAAATGCAAAGTGCCCGGATATACATGTTATAACTGATAATACCAATTTAGTATGATTAGAAGATCTTTGAAAAATTAACATAAAAGAAAATGCCAAAGCAGTGCCAATGCAAAAATGTTATATCCTTAACAAAAATGAAGACTGATTTAAAGACACACTGCAAAAATCACCTTTATAACCACACTGTGTTGTGACCGCCACAAAAGAAGACATGCTGATTATTAGTGTGAATGTAATGACTGATTTACTATTAATTATAACTGTTCCATTACAAACCCTTTATAATTAAATGCCACAGAGGAATACCGTTATAAGGGGTTTTGGTGATTCAGAAACTGACATTACATTTTTTTTGGCAAAGCATCCAGTCAGATGAACATATTCTACAGACGGAACATGTGTCCTAACTCAAGCCAATCTGATGAACATACTCTACAGACTGTCCTAACTCCAGCCAATCGGATGTGTAACAGGTCAAGTCGGATGTACACTAGGAAGACAACACCTAATCAGTCAGGCCGGCGGGGGGGTGATGCAGCAGCTGGATTGGCTGGGGTTTCTGGTTGGCATCACTGATGCAGGGACTGAAAAAGGGCAACACTCTGCCTCGGGGGCCATTACTGAAGGAGAAGAGTAGACTCATGTCATCAGCATTGTAGAAGGACACCCTCCTCTCCTCACAGTCCAAGAACACCCCAATCCTCTGGGGACAGCAGCGTACCTGCAGGACACAGCATTGAGTACCACGCAGATCAGCAGACATTATTGACAGACAGCAAGAGGGAGGGGTTATGTATTGTAATGGAATATACATCTCACAACAGGACATTTTGTAGAAACCTTTGTGAAAGGTTGCATGTTGACGATGTTCAGCTGGTTACTCCAATGACCGGAACAGGTTAAAGGCAGCATCGCTAAATAAACCGTGGCAGGTCAGTACTCCACCATGGAGGATCTCACCTGCAGCCGTGTCCAGGGCTGTGTCCCGGCGGAGTACTGGTCTCCGTGTCTCAGTCGGAGGGTCCAGTAGCCAGTCTCAGGACTCAGCTTGACCCGGGCCTGCCGGTTTACCCCGTCCACTGCCACACCCAGGTCCCACTTAGCCTTACTCCCCACACCCACCTGGAAGAAGAGTGGAGAAAAACCGTGTTGAGGAGAGTGACGGAAGAAGTCATAAATCCGTATCTACACGTTACAATCCACGATGTATACCGATGCCGCGTTTCCACTGGTGCTTTACCCCGGTACCGTGGCTACACCAGTGATTCATGCCAATGTTGGCTCCAGACCAGGGGTGTCAAACCGGTTCCACAGAGGGCAGTGTCCACAGGTTTTGGCTTTTTCCTTTAAATTGGTTCCCAGTTCAGACCAAAACAACCAGTTGAGGGTAGAAACTAACCAATTAGTGACCTAATTAATCAATCAAGCACAAGGTGAGAGTGAAAACCTGCAGACACTCAGCCCTTTGTGGAACTGATATGACACCTCTGCTCCAGACTTTCCTGTTTCAACTATATGTTTCGTACCAAGGACTTAAGGAGGGGCTCAGATGGGGAGGGAGAAGTAAACTAACTCAATTTCGTTTTCCGGTTATCAAAAATAAAAGCCAATTTTACTGGTCATAAAATAAACAATGCCATGCTCAGTTTGTTTATAATACAGAGTTTGAACTCAGAAGAAATACAACTAATTTATTCCTGCAATAGTCTCCTTCACCTACACTCGTTACATCGCTACTGTAAGCCAGTGTGGTCATTATTTAGTGTTTTGTCAAATCATTTACCTTTAATAGAAGGACTTGGGAGACTTCTGAGGTAATTTTATGTTGTTATAGTTTCTGCAGGCTACAACTCAGTTTCATTGCTCTGTTTATCTATTGAGTCAATGGCATCATACCACCTTCGGTCGTTCCAACTCATTCTGTTGTGAGGATTTGTTTCCTTATACTGTTGCTTTATTACATTTTTTATCAGGGATCTGTTTGTTAGATTGGATGAAAACCATTACGAGAAGCCTGAGGCTAAGCAAATGATACACATCGCTATTCGAATAGCACAAAATGCAGCGTTTTCCCAGCACGTAACGCATCAACCCACAAACCTCGCCCTAAGTCCTCAAGTCCTTGGACTAGGCCAGAGAGCCGGCCTAGTCCACGGCCTAGTGGACGACTGGTGCTAGCCCGCGTCAAAGGAAACCCTTCTGGACTTCAGGGTAAAACAGCAGTGTTTGGCCCCAGTGGAAACGAGGCACACGTTTCTTGATGCTAGAGACAGCAGAAATGCAACAGCACAGTTCCACTCCCTGACCTCCCAGTAGTGGCGTCCTGCCTGAAAGCCCTGTGCCCCCAGGACATTGACACACTGTAGGAAGCGTTTCGAGTTGGGCTGGTAGGGGGCCATGTCATCACAGTCCACCGCTATGGTGCGATCCCTAGACACATGGATACTAGGGTGGGCAGTGTCCACGTCAAACGTCACTGGAGCCGGGCCTGGGAAGACCATTATACTCAGGGTGAATGTCCTGGAAGATATTTATTAATCTGCTTTTTTCATTTGTTCCACTCTGAATAAAAAAACAACACAAAGATTTCTAAAGTAAATGACATGCTTTGAACAAAGCTTTGAAACCAATGTAAGGTAGAAAAAGTTTTCATTGAAGTGTATTCTAGAGTTGGTTCCATGACTTGAAGGAACCGAAACTAAACATGGCTCTCCGTAAAAATGTAGGGGAAGGGTTAGCGCGTGTGTGGGAGTTTGAAGTGACCAATTAAAGCTGTAGGTACTGCTATTCTCTGACCGTCACATTATAATAATCTCTCACTGGTATTTACAGTATAACAGTCTCTCTTGCTTAAGTTCCAGAAACCTCTGCATACGTTTTCAATCTCCGGACACCCGTTGGTGCTGGTCAGGTCTGTTTGTATTGATCCTGTGTTGAGCCAATGTGTTGAATGGCGTAACACAGTGTTCAAAGTTCAAACAGACAAGTTTGGTGTACACGTTTAAGTCCTCCTGGACCACAACAGATAAAGATATTACTGTGGAGGAAGGAGCACTCCTGGCAGCAATACGGAAAATCTAGTGACCAGAACCTTCAGAATGTAGTCTGAATCCACAAAACTGGATCGCCAGGAAATTAACAAAAACAAATCTCACAAGAAATCTCAGGCCTTGTCCTACATTCGGTTGTACGAGCAACTGCCCAGGTAATAATATAAGTAACTATCACTGATTTACAGTACCCTCCAGAACTAATGGCATTCTTGGTAAGGATGAGCAGAAAAGGCTATGAAACGAAATCAGTTGGATCTCACATTCAAAGTACTGTATGTTTTCTGGGAAAGAAGCAACATTTAGGTTCCTCTTCTAAAAAAAAAATCCAATCAGCATAATCAGTGGCAGGCAAACAAAACAAATGCAGATACAGGAAATACAGGTTTGTGTGTGTGTCTTGCCAGGTTTGAGAGACTTGAACATCTTCCTCCAGGTTCTGTACTGCAACGGCGCCATGTATCTAGAGCTAAAAGCATTCAGGTCTAGGTCTGGTCCTGGCGCCACTTCAACTGGAGCACTAGAGATGAATTCAACACAGCTTCATTCATTATATCCAGTAAAACAAACAGCTGATTTAAAAGGGCCAATATTCAATAATCTATTCCACACATCCCACTGCCACACTGTTCTCTTTAGAGTACGTTACTTTTTAATCGTCTCTGGACAAAATTAGTGCACGATAAATAGAATGAGTTGCCATTAATGGCACAATGCTCCTTTATTCACAACAAATATATTTTTATATGGAAACAAACATGTTTGATTTTGAAGAGGTTAACCAACACTGCTGGCTATCAGATCAAACAAGGGAGGAATTCAGAAAGGACCACTCACCGTAACTGGGGAAGCTGCAGGAGAGAAAACCACAAGATATTGTCAGTGAAGCATTGGGTCTGAGGCAATCTGTTTTAAAAGGAGCACTTCAGTTACAGTATTCTGAAAACCACATCTTCCTGACATTGTGGGGACCATTACACAACTTTCTGACGTTTTCGGGACTATTACACAATCGCCTGACATTCTGGGCACCATGTCACAACCTCCCGATGTTAAGGGGACCATGAAACCATCGGCCAACTTTCTCCGCCGGACCCCCGCCAGACCCCCACCGCCCTACCTGCGCCAGACCCCCACCAGACCCCCACAGCCCTACCTCCACCGGACCCCCGCCAGACCCCCAC